>SJYC01124664.1:0-17420 GCA_006408675.1 Madoqua kirkii | reverse complement strand
TAGATGTTTTCTGGAACTCTCTTGCTTTTCAGATGATCCAGTGGATGTTAGCAGTTTGATCTCTGGGTCCTCTGCCTTTTCTAAAAGCAGATTGAACATCTGGAAGTTCATGCTTCACATATTGCTGAAGCCTGGCTTGGAGAATTTTGAGCAGTATTTTACTAGTATGTGAGATGAGTGCAACTGTGTGGTAGTTTGAGCATTCTTTGGCATTGCCTTTCTTTGGGATTGGGATGAAAACTGACCTTTTCCAGTCCTGTGGCCATTGCTGAGTTTTCCAAATTTTCTGGCATATTTAGTGTACCACTTTTCACAGCATCATCTTTCAGAGTTTGAAATAGCTCAACTGGAATTCCATCGCCTCCACTAGCTTTGTTCATAGTGATGCTTCTTAAGGCCCACTTGACTTCACATTCCAGGATGTATGGCTCTAGGTGGGTGTGAGTGATCACACCATTGTGATTATCTGGGTCGTGAAGATCTTTTTTGTATAGTTCTTCTGTATTTCTTGCCACCTCTTCTTAATATCTTCTGCTTCTGTTAGGTCCCTACCATTTTTGTCCTTTATCAAGCCCATTTTGCATGAAATGTTCCCTTGGTATCTCTAATTTTCTTGAAGAGATCTATAGTCTTTCCCAGTATATTTTTCTTCTATTTCTTTGCATTGATCGCTGAGGAAGGCTTTCTTATCTCTCTTTGCTATTCTTTGGAATTCTGCATTCAAATGGGTATATCTTTTGTTTTCTCCTTTGTTTTTTGCTTCTCTTCTTTTCACAGCTATTTGTAAGGCCTCCTCAGACAGCCATTTTGCTTTCTTGCACTTCTTTTTCTTAGGATTATTATCAACGTTTTCCCTCTATTTTAAATCTGGTTTTAACTTAGGATTTCATGGATAAGTAAGTACCTGCTTAGTCTCTGCAGGTAGCCTACATCACTATTTGAATTCTAAACTCTAATAGAGTTTACTGGGAGAAGATATTATTCTTCTCCCCTTCAGTTTAATAAGTGTTACTTTCTCAAAAGTGTTGAGGAGATCATGGGGATTTGAGCCCTTTATCCATTGAGTTGCCTCATGCTGAGGAGATAAACGTGGACTTTTCCAACAAGGATGATCTCCTAGCCAAATGGCCTGCCTATTCTTTCTAGGGCTGTTCCTGCCACTGCCAAATTTACTAGAATAATTACTTCCTGTTCTTAGGTACTGGCTCCTTCTAACAGAGCAATGGAGATCAAAGGCCAGTCCTGCAAAGACTTAAGACCATCAATATCTCCTTGACTGTAGTGGTCTCTCAGGTTCCCTAAGAGATTTCCTGTAAGCAGTCTCTCAACTCAAATATGTAAGGGTTTGCAACACCTCCAAGTTCTTATATGGGACACAGGAAGCATACATCAAGATGAAAGAACCCACAGTTTCACACTAGTGTCCAAGATGGATAGAGAAACCACTTTTAATAATATTCCAGAAATACTCTTCGTGTAACACTGTGATTAAGATTTGTCTCTCTAACCTATAGAGAACAATAAATGCTGTGCTTCTGACATGGAGAATGCTAAAATGCCAGATACTTTTTGCTTGAAACAAGATATTTCCATGTAGGATTTTTCTTACATACCTCAAATTAGGAAATGAGAATGCTTTTTCAAGATTTTTACATTGTGTCTTATCGAGGGAAATTCTATGGTGGTTTCAAACAAAAACAGCATTTTATCATTTCCTCTTCAATATTATTCAAACCATTTTCTATTAAAGTCAAAGCTGCCTTTAATTTCAGGTACCATTTAAAATCTCAAGAATACAAACATTTGTTTGGATATTGAGGAAAGAACTGTGTAAGATTCAAACCCTTCTTTCTTTCAGTTGTGCTAAATATGTGCTAAGAATGTGACATAATCTCCAATTATTACTTGAAACTAGTAGGAATTAGTAGCAAGCAAAAGTTTTGTTATAGCCTGGAAGTTTGAATATAAACAGAATAACGGTAAAGATACCTACAGAGCTCATCAGATCCCTAAACTAAACCATCCTGTTCAAAAAGCATTACAGAGCAGGTAGTTTTAAGTTATTTTAATAACTGGACATAGAATTTAACTTTCTGACATGCTGTGAAGTTCTTTCCTCTAATTAGCATAAATCCTCCCCTACTGCAGTTTTAGCTCACCTTCTGCAGTTTGATCCTTTGTGATCAGGAAGAACAGCTGGTCTCCATCATCCTTACAATAACCATTCATATTCCCAAAGTTATATCACCCCTGGGTTTCCTCTTCTCCAGGCTAAGAAGCCCAGTTCCTTTAACCTTTTCTCAGAGGTCCTATTTTCCAGCCATTTCATCATTTTTGTTGATTGCCTCTGGACTCTCTCCAATCTCTGATCTCCTGTCAGTTGCGCTTCTCTCAGACTAGAGCAGAAGCTGATGATCTAAGGTAAGACCTTATCACTGCCAAATATACAGAAAGGATTACGTCCTGTTCTTACAGCTCAGCTTCCCCTAACAGAACAATAGGGATCAAAAGCCAGACCCTCATAAAAACCCAAGCTACCTTTCTATTCCTATTGCTACCCTGACCCTCTGCCCTCACACGATGTCAACAAAGATGAAATGCATTTTTGCGATAGAGAAATTATGAAAAGGGGCAAGTGAGGCTTCAAAGACATAACCCCCTTAAATTCAGCATCTTTCCTCCTCATACCTCCCACTCCTATCTCTGATCTTGTCAGGACATCTCTCTTGCTAGCCTCTGAACATTTACAAATTTACGTCAACGGCTTTTGGATCTTTCCCCCACCTTGTGGTTCCCTGTCCAAGATTCTGAGAGCTCAAAAGACATCTCTCTTTATCCCCCTCTCTTTCTCCAAACTCCCAACACACTAGAGTGCCTTTCAGTACAAATAAAAGAAATCCAGCTCAAGTCATTGATAGTAATAGATGCCTATATTTTTCAGTTTTTCATGTTTGTAAAGTTTATATACATATTATCATAATATATATTTTTATTTTTATGTAACTTGCTATCTCCAATCATATTACGCTCATGTGTGTTATCTATGTAAATGCCGATAGCTGAGATTCAGTTTTATTTTTACTTTTGTTTAGTTTTACAATATAGGTTATTGCTGCTGTTGGATTAAATTGTCAATGAACAATTACATTATTTCCAGATTTTTTCTGTTATTTTAAGCAAAGTTGTTATGAAAATTTTAAACGTATTTCCATATGCATTTGTACAAGGTTTTTCCTAGGGTATACCCCTGGGACTGGAACTGCTGAATCATTAAGTATGTACATACTCAGCTTTAATAGATGTTCAATAATTTTTCAAAATGGTAGTAATAATTATAATTTACATTTCCACCAGCAGTATGTAAGAGTGCCTATTGCTTTACTTCAAAATTTTTTATCTGATTTTTAAATTTTGCAAGTCTAGTATGTATTAAATGATATTCCACTGTGGTTTTAACTTCCCTGATGAGTAAGACTGAGAGTCTTTAATATATTTATTAGAAAATGTGTTTTCTGTATTTCTTATTCACCTATTTATCAAGTTGTTTATCTCTTGTCTTGATTTATATAGGTTTTATGTGTGTGTCTGGGTGTGTTCTAGATATTAGTTTATCAGATATATATGTTGCAAAATATCAAAACAGCTTATCTTTTTATTTTATCTGCTTTCTTTAGTTAACAGAGTTCTTAATGTGGCAGGTTTTTTTTTCATTATGCTTTTAGAATCTTTAAGAAATCTTTCCCTAACTCGATATTGCAAAGATATGCAATTACATTTTCTTTTTAAGTCTTAAAGTTTCAGTTTCATATTTAAATTGCTAATTTATCTAGTATTAATTTGAATATGATATGAGTTAGGAATTCAGCTTAAATTTTCACACACAGGTATTTAATGTTTACAATACCATTTACCCATGTGTGGTGAGTTGCTTCAATTGTTGGCAACTCTTTGCGATCATATGGACTGTAGCCCTCTAGGCTCCTCTGTCCATGGGGCTTCTCCAGGCAAGAATACTGTAGTGGGTTGTCATGGCCTCCTCCAGGAGATCCTTCTGCAGGGATCTCAGGGATGGAACCATCTCTTAAGTCTCTTGCATTGGCAGGCGGGTTCTTTACCACTAGCACCATCTGGGAAGCTCCAACAGTACCACTTATTAACCTATTTATCTTCAGAGGCAGTTCTGACATATATATATGTGGACTTTTAGACCTCTATTCTGTTCTTTCGGAGAAGGCAGTGGCACCCCACTCCAGTTCCCTTGCCTGGAAAATCCCATGGACGTAGGAGGCTGGTGGGCTGCAGTCTATGGGGTCGCTAAGAGTCGGACACGACTGAGCGACTTCACTTTCACTTTTCACTTTCATGCATTGGAGAAGGAAACGGCAACCCACTCCAGCGTTCTTGCCTGGAGAATCCCAGGGACGGGGGAGCCAGGCGGGCTGCCATCTAAGGGGTCGCACAGAGTCGGACACGACTGAAGCGACTTAGCAGCATTCTGTTCTTTTGAGATTCTGTCTATTTAAATATCAATGCCACATTGTCTCAGTTTCTTTAGCAAGATTTTTCACACTATCCTCTTTGAAAATGCCTGGGCTTTTCTTGGCCCTTTGCTCATGCACATAAAGTTTAAATCCCACTTGTCAAACTACACACCCGGATATACCCACACCCACACACACACACACACACACACACAAATAGCCCCGTTGCTATTTTCACTGGAAATGCATGCATTTAGAGATAAATTTATGCACAACTGATACATCTTTAAGCTGTTGAATCATTCAATCCATGAATGCAGTATTATAGACCTTTCCATTCACTGGAAAGACCTTTATGCTCTTTCTGCTTTCTCATTAATGGTTTGAATATCTTCTTTTGTATTGTTTCTAGGCATTTTACTATCTTGTGAACATAATAAATGTTTTTAAATTATGTTATCTTTATTAATGGTTTGTTGCTGGTATATAAAAATACAATTGAGTCTTTAGCTTTTATTCATCAAATTTTTAGTTTTTCTAGCATTAAACAAGTATTCCAGAGGAAACCAGTTTGGCCATAATGTATTGTCTTTCTCATGGATTGCTGAATTTGTTTTACTAATGTTTTGTTAACATACTTTAATCTATGTTTATAAAATATATTGGTCAACAATTTAAAATTTTTATCTTGTCTGGTTTTTGTATCAGTGTTATATTAGCCTTATAAAATAAATTTTACAGTGGGTCTTCTACTTTTTCTATTCTCTGGAAGATGTTTCTTACACTGAAACTTATTTCTTGAGTATGTGTAGAATCTCAGTTATAAACTGATTTTTCTTATTATTTTAGGGACACATAACTATCAATTCTATTTAAAATTGCAAAACTAGTATTGTACACTATATTAGTTTTGCTTATTATACTTCTTGAGAACTTGACTGTTTTATCTAAACTTTAAAATGTATTTGCATACAATTGATCATGAATATGAAAGTTGCTCAGTTGTGTCCCACTCTTTGCAACCCCATGGACTATATAGTCTGTATGCTGCTGCTGCTGCAGCTAAGAGTCATGTCCGACTCTGTGCGACCCCATAGACAGCAGCCCCCCATCCCTGAGATTCTCCAGGCAAGAACACTGGAGTGGGGTGCCATCGCCTTCTCCGATAGTCTGTATAGTCCATGGAATTCTCTAGGCCAGAATACTGAAGCAGGCAGCCTTTCCCTTCTTCAGGGGATCTTCCCAACCCAGGGATCAAATCCAGGTCTCCTGCATTATTAGTTTTGCTTATTATACTTCTTGAGAACTTGACTGTTTTATCTAAACTTTAAAATGTATTTGCATACAATTGATCATGAATATGAAAGTTGCTCAGTTGTGTCCCACTCTTTGCAACCCCATGGACTATATAGTCTGTATGCTGCTGCTGCTGCAGCTAAGAGTCATGTCCGACTCTGTGCGACCCCATAGACAGCAGCCCCCCATCCCTGAGATTCTCCAGGCAAGAACACTGGAGTGGGGTGCCATCGCCTTCTCCGATAGTCTGTATAGTCCATGGAATTCTCTAGGCCAGAATACTGAAGCAGGCAGCCTTTCCCTTCTTCAGGGGATCTTCCCAACCCAGGGATCAAATCCAGGTCTCCTGCATTGCAGGTGGATTCTTTACCAGCTGAGAGACAAGGGAAGCCTGAGAATAGAGGAGTGGGTAGCCTATCCCTTCTCCAGCAGATTTTCTCTACCCAGAAATCAACCCAGGGTCTCCTGCATTGCAGGCAGATTCTTTACCAACTGAGCTATCAGGGAAGCTCAAAACTGATCATAATATTCTCATTATATTTTAATGTCTGCCACATCTGCTACTTGGTCAACAGCTTTCCTTAATGTTTTTGATGTGTCTTCTTTTTAAAAAATCTTGATTAGTGTTTATATTTTATTATTTTTTCCAAAGAACTTAGTTTTGACTGTATTGAATCTCTATTTTATCTGTTCCTGTATATCCTATTATTGGCATTATTTCCTTCTTTTGCTTCCTTTTGGAAAAAAATTCCTTTAATTCCTAAAGTTAGACACTTAAACTCCTTGACTTTTAGCCTTAAAAAAAATCATTTAAATCAATATAATCCTCCTTAATTGCACAAGAGAAATGGTAATACCAAGTTTGCCTTTTATCATTCAGTTCTAAGTTCTGATCCCTTTATGGTTTCTTTTTTGACCCATAAATTATTTAGAAGTGGGTTTTAAAACATTAGTTTTTATCATTATGTATAACTTACTTGGCCCGTGTCATAAACCTGCACAATAATAGTGTTTTTTAATTTACTGAGACTGTTTTCTGGCAGAGTAGAAGATCTACTGCCAAAAAAGTACAAGCTTGAAAAGAATGTTGTGCTCCAATTATTGAGACTTAGTGCTCTACATAGATTGAGGTTGTTTGCTATGTTGTTCAAATTTTCTCCTTTCTTACTAACTTTTGTCTGCTAAATCTACCAATAACTCAGAGGAGAACCAAAATCTTTTATTATGTCACTTTTTCTCATAGTTTATTATTTACTTGTTGGATATAGTTTGAGACTGTTATTAAATAGGAATAAGTAATTTCTAATGAGTTAAAATGTTTATCATTACAGAGTGATGTTATCTGCCTCCAGTAAGGTTTTCTGCTTTAAATCTTAATTTGTCTGATACAAATACATCATTACTAGCTTACATGTTAACATTATTGTGTTGAATAGAAAAGCTATTACTATGAACTCTTTTTTTTCAGTTTGCAATTATATTCATTTTTTTCAGCTTGCAATTATAACATGCATATATTATATATATTCAATAACTCTATATATATGTGTGTATATATATATATCAGTTCAATCACTCAGTCGTGTCCAACTCTTTGTGACCCCATGACAGCAGCATGCCAGGCCTCCCCGTCCATCACCAACTACCAGAGTTTACTCAAACTTATGTCCATTCAGTCAGTGATGCCATCCAACCATCTCATCCTCTGTTATCTCCTTCTCCTCCTGCCTTAAATCTTTCCCAGAATCAGGGTCTGTTCTAATGAATCAGTCCTTCATATCAGGTGGCAAAAGTATCAGAGTTTCAGCTTCAGCATCAGTACTTCCAATGAATATTCAGGACTGATTTCCTTTAGGATGGACTGGTTGGATCTCCTTGCAGTCCAAAGGATTCTCAAGAGTCTTCTCCAACACCACAGTTCAAAAGCATCCATTCTTCAGCACTCAGCTTCCTTTATAGTCCAACTCTCACATCTATACATGACTACTGGAAAAACTAGACAGACCTTTGTTGGCAAAGTAATGTCTCTGCTTTTTAATATTCTATTTAGGTTGGTCAAAACTTTTTTTCCAAGGAGCAAGCATCTTTTAATTTCATGGCTGCAATCACCATCTGCAGTGATTTTGGAGCCCCCCCAAAATAGTCTCTGTTTACATTGCTTCCCCATCTACTTCCCATGAAGTGATAGGACCAGATACCATAATCTTAGTTTTCTGAATGTTGAGCTTTAAGCCAACTTTTTCCATTCTCCTCTTTCACTTTCATTAAGAGGCTCTTTAGTTCTTCACTTTCTGCCATAAGGGTGGTATCATCCACATATCTAAGGTTACCGATATTTCTCCTGGCAGTCTTGATTCCAGTTTGTGCTTCTTCCAGCCCAGCATTTCTCATGATGTACTCTGCACAGAGATCAAATAAACAGGGTGACAATATACAGCCTTGATGTACTCCTTTCCGTATTTGGAACCAGTCTGTTGTTCCACGTCCAATTCTAACTGTTGCTTCCCGACCTGCACACAGGTTTCTCAAGAGGCAGGTCAGGTGGTCTGGTATTCCCAACTCTTTCAGAATTTCCCACAGTTTGTTGTGATCCACGCAGTCAAAGGCTTTGGCATAGTCAATAAAGCAGAAATAGATGTTTTTTCTGCAATTCTCTTGCTTTCTCAATAATCCAGCGGATGTTGGCAATTTGATCTCTGGCTCCTCTGACTTTTCGACATCCAGCTTGAACATCTGGAAGTTCACAGTTCATGTACTATTGAAGCCTGGCTTGGAGAATTTTGAACATTACTTATATATATATTAAATAATTTTATATATAGATAACTACATTCAATCTGATGATAATCTTTTCTCTTAGCTAAAAATGCAGCAGTTTAAAATTACTGTGCAAACTAGTATGTTTGAATGTATTTGATATCTTATTTTTGCTTTCTAATTTATCCTAATATTTTTTTCATCATTTTTTCTCATTTATTTCATAGAATTTTTGCTTAAATCACATTTTGTATTTCCTTTCTGCACATTTATCATGGCATCAATGTGTTAAGATTTTTTTATATGACTAGAAACAGTGGGTAAAGATTCATACCTTTTCATATGGTTATTGGCTATTTATAAATCTTCTCTGGATAAATGTTTATTCAAGTCCTTTGCTTATTTTTGAATTGGGTTGTTTGTTTTAACTGTTGTTGAGTGATAGGAGTTTCTTATATATTCTAGACATTAATCCCTTATCAGATATATAATTGGAAAATATTTATTCCCATTATATGAGTTGTTTTTGACTTAGTTTGTAGTGTCTTTGATAAACAAAAGTTTTTAAATTTTGACAAAGTCCAAGTTATCTATTTTTTTTCCCATTCCTTGTGCTTTGGTGTCATATCTAAGAAATCATGGCCAAATACAACGTCATAAAGTTTTGTCGCAGTTTTCTTCTAAGTACTTTAGTTTTAGCTCTTAACATTTAGGTCTTTGACCCATTTTTGGTGTATGGTGTAAATTAAAGTCCAAGTTCATTCTTTTCATGTAAATGTCCAGTTTACCTAGCACTATTTTTGGAAGACTATCTTTTAGCATTGTGCCAATATTTTTTTTTCTTTCACATGGTCATGAAGACTTTCTTCTATGCTTTGTACCAGAAGTGGTATATTTTACATTTTATGTTTAGGTTTATGATTTCTTTTGAATTGCTTTTTCTATAAACTATGAGATGTGGGTGAGGTTCATTTTATTCCACATAGATGGCCAGTTTTTTCCAGCACTATTTGTTAGAAAGGTTTGCTTTTCTCCATTGAATTGTCCTGATTCCTTGGTCAAAATTAATTGACCACAGAAGAATAGGGCACTCTTTTGGACCCTCTATTCTTAAGATTTTCTTTCATTCTTTATCTTGATTACTATAGCTTGATTGCAGTAAGTCTTGAAATGAGGCATTTTAAGTACTCCAACTTAGTTCTTTTTGAGCATTAGTTCTTTTCTAGCATTATTTGGCTATTCCAGGTTCTTTGAAAGTCTATGTAGATTTTAAAAGCAGCATGTCAGTTTCTACTGAAAATCTTCCTAGATTTTGTTTGGGATTGCATTGAATTTAGAGATCAATTTTTTAAAATATCTCTAATATTACCACAATCCTTAATCATAATATATCTCTGTATTCATTTTAAAATTTGATTTCTCTTAGCGGTGTTTTGTTATCTTCAATGCACAAGTCTTACACATATTTGTTAAATGTATCCCTAAGTATATCATGTGTTTTTTGATGATAATGTAAATAGTATTTTTAAAATACTTTTCAACTGCAATTATATGAAAATACAGCTAAGTTTTGGTCATTGAGCTTTACAAAGATTAGGTATCAGACATAAAATAGTTACTCATGGAAACGGTTCCAAACGTTCTTCAGTGTTCCATTGCCTCCAGTGCTAAACACTAAGTTGTTCATGTGTCGGGTAAAAATCTACCAGGCAAGTCAAAAATCTAGCAAATCATGGTGAGCTAAATTAACTTAAAAATATCTAGTTTTTATTTTTGCTTTCTGCAAATAATTTAACTGCTTGAAAAAAAAAAGTTCAAGGTTATTTATAGAGAAACAACAAAATCCAGACACTCAACATTTTAACACTGACAACCAAAATTTTCTAAAAGGAGGAAGAAGTAGAACAATGTAATCTATAAATAGGAAGAAAAAAAATCAAAAAATAGAATAAGACAAAAATTAGAAATCTAATAGAATTAGCATATAAAAACTTTGAAAAATGTAAAAATATTTAAAGCAAAAGATTAAGATAAATCAGGATAGAAAAGCAAGATATTTAAAAACAAATGAAAATTGTAGAATAAAGAAAAGGTCAACTTGAATATATAGCAATAGAAATTTTCATGTTTAACTTTATTTCTTGAATTTTCAACTGTTTTGTTTCAATAGTTTCCATTTGTCTGTTGAGATTCCCCATTTATATCCTCATTATATTTATGCTTTCTTTGAAACCTTGATTAATTAAGACTTCCCTGGTGACTCAGATGGTAAAGTATCTGACTGCAGTGCAGGAGACCTAGGTTCTATCCCTGGGTTGGGAAGATCCCCTGGAGAAGGAAATGGCAACCCACTCCTGTATTCTTGCCTGGAGAATCCCCATGGACAGAGGAGACTGGTAGACTTCAGTCCATGGGGTCACAAAGAGTAGGACACAACTAAGCACATTTGTCTGCTATTTTCACCATCTCTCTTTCTAGTGTGTTTTTATGGGTTATGGTCCACAACTTCCTAACTCTTCTTTCCCACGTCTAGTATTATTTTATTGAGTGATGGAAATTATGATTTCTCCAACGCCTGTCTCTTATACACATCTAGATGTGTATAAGAGACAGTGGTAAAGTATCTGACTGCAGTGCAGGAGACCTAGGTTCTATCCCTGGGTTGGGAAGATCCCCTGGAGAAGGAAATGGCAACCCACTCCTGTATTCTTGCCTGGAGAATCCCCATGGACAGAGGAGACTGGTAGACTTCAGTCCATGGGGTCACAAAGAGTAGGACACAACTAAGCACATTTGTCTGCTATTTTCACCATCTCTCTTTCTAGTGTGTTTTTATGGGTTATGGTCCACAACTTCCTAACTCTTCTTTCCCACGTCTAGTATTATTTTATTGAGTGATGGAAATTATGATTATTATACTGTTAGGTAGTTAATTTAATTCTTTCAATGCATGTTTGTAAGATTTCTTAGGGTAGGTCTGGATCTGGCATAGCCCTGGAATTAAGGAGTATCCCTTCTGGTGTTTCTGTTAAATACTTCAGGTAGGCAATAATGTCTGTGCTCTCTGACTATGAAACTTAAACATTGTCCAGCTCAGTTTTGTTTGAAACTTTATTTGAAAATATCAGCTAAGATATTTTGTTAGCAATTGTTCTTTGCCTGGTAGTTCTTTGATTGATTTCATGGAGTCTTGCCCTGTGTATGATCATCACAGTATTATGCCAAAGGCCCAATAAAGGCCTATATAATTATTTTGGGATTCCTTTCCTGTTGAGCTACTTCAAATCCTAAAAGATGATGCTGTGAAAGTGCTGCACTCAATATTCCAGCAAATTTGGAAAACTCAGCAGTGACTACAGGACTGGAAAACGTCAGTTTTCATTTCAATCCCAAAGAAAGGCAATGCCAAAGAATACTCAAACTACCACACAATTGCACTCATCTCACACACTAGCAAAGTAATGCTCAAAATTCTCCAAGCCAGGCTTCAATAGCACATGAATAGTGAACTTCAAGATCTGTATGCAGGTCAAGAAGAAACAGTTAGAACTGGATATGAATCAATAGACTGGTTCCATATCAGGAAAGGAGTACATCAAGGCTGTATATTGTCACCCTGCTTATTTAACTTATATGCAAAGTACGTCATGAGAAAGGCTGGGCTGGATGAAGCATAAACTGGAATCAAGATTCCAGGAGAAATATCAATAACCTCAGATATGCAGATGACACCACCCTTATGGCAGAAAGTGAAGAACTAAAGAGCCTCTTGATGAAAGTGAAAGAGGAGAGTGAAAAAGTTTACTTAAAACAACATTCTGAAAACTAAGATCATGGCATCTTGTCCCATCACTTCATGGCAAATAGATGGGGAAACAGTGGAAAACAATGACCCACTATATTTTGGGGGGCTCCAAAATCACTGCAGGTGGTGACTGTAGCCATGAAATTAAAAGATGCTTGCACCTCGAAAGAAAAGTTATGACCAACTTAGACAGCATATTATAAAGCAGAGACATTACTTTGCCAAGAAAGGTCTGTTTAGTCAAAGCTATGATTTTTCCAGTAGTCATGTATGGATGTGAGATTTGGACTATAAAGGAAGCTGAGCACCGAAGAATGGATGCTTCTGAACTGTGGTGTTGGAGAAGACTCTTGAGAGCCCCTTGGACTGCAAGGAGATCCAATCAGTCCATCCTAAAGGAAATCAATTCTGAATATTCATTGGAAGGACTGATGTTGAAGCTGAAACTCCAATACTTTGGCCACCTGATGTGAAGGCCTGACTCGTTGGAACAGACCCTGATTCTGGGAAAGACTGAAGGCGGGAGGAGAAGGGGAAAACAGAGGATGAGATGGTTGGATGGCATCACCAACTCAATGGACATGAGTTTGAGTGAACTCTGGGAGTTGGTGATGGACAGGGAGGCCTGGCGTGCCGCTGTCCAGGGGGTCACAAAGAGTCGGACATGACTGAGCAACTGAACTGAACTTCCTGCACAGCGTTTTTTTCTCTCTGGTATTCTGCCTCACAACTCTAACTGCTTCAGTAGCCCTGGACAATGACTTCTTTCCACTCAGTTCGGTGAAACTGCTGTGCTTTAGTTGAGTTCTTCCCTGCACTGCAAGCTAGAAAATGCCCTCCAGAAAGAAAATGTCAGCAGTCCTAGTATTCACCTTGCTTATTTCCCTTTTCTTATGAATCGCAGTCTTGCACTTTGTTTCCAGCATCTAAAAATGATTATAAGATATATTTGCCAAGTTTTATAGTTGTTTACACTGGGAAGGCTAGCCTTCATGGAAGGCTAGCCTTCCATGGGAAGGCATAGCTTCATGTCTATATCTAATTCTTAGGTTGATCTGACTTCTATTCTGTAACTGGGCTGCTTTTTATTTACTATTTGCCAAATTTGGAAAGTATTTTGTCCTGAACACGTGGTTTTCCCTCCAGTTCTGGACATAATTCCTGACTTTGGGATAAGCCATGTTGTTAAGAAAACAGATTACAGAAAACCTAAAGTGTTTTTCTATTTGATGAAAGTACAATTATTTACCTCTGTGTAACTTTATTTGCTACTATCATTCCACAGTTTTAAAAATGGGGCCAAGTAGAAGAGAGACCATGTCTCCATGGTTCTCATTTACCACTCCAAATTAGGGGAATTTTCCTTACTTTGTTGGGGGGGGGGGTGCGGAGAAACACCTACAATGCAATTGAGAAGTCAGAAAACGAACTGGAGGGAGATAAGCCCTACATACTTTCTTTTTTGGTCCTGCCTGTATGTTCTTAGATTGGAATTTATTTGCCAGCTAAATTCATTCAGTCTCTATCTCTTCCATGACATTCCCACAACTCCAGCTCTAGTCCCTTGAAACTAAGGAAAATTGGTTGGTTCCTGTAAGAATCCTCTATCTTGCCCTGAAGAAAAGCTTTGTGTCATGCAAGAATTTTAAGTATGTCTGTTAGAAAAAATTTTGAAGATTGTTAGAGCCTTCCTCTATTTCAAAACTGACTTCTATACTGTAGTAGTCAAAGCAACTACTTTCCTGTCTCCTTCCTTCTAGTATTATAATGTTACAGCATTAAAAAGAAAAAAAAAAACTGCTTCTTGGCAATTTAGGCTTATCTGTTACTTGCTTTCTTATCCATGTTACAAATCAATTGAACAAGGATGTGATGGGTATCAATTTCAGGCAGAGGTTTTAAGAACAGTGTACCACTCAATATGTCCTTTTCCTTTACATGGTCTGTGCTGAAGCTCATACAGAGATGAAGAGTGTATCTGTCTTAGATATTAAGCAGAACTGCCACCCCACCACTGTCCCCCATACACTGTATTATACACAAAAAGTTCTGTTAGACATATGGCACAATTGAGAAACCATCATTTTGTTAAACCACTAAAATATGATGTTGTTTTCTACAGAAGCATAACCTAACCTTTCTTGGCTAATATACTAACCCTGATTTCTTGTCCTCAGTGATTATGCTGATTCTTATAAGTGGCAGATTTTGAAAGTTTATTCTTATATATATAGTCAAAAGACAATCCCAACTACAAATCTGAAGAGAGGAGAAAAGTAGTACTTCACTTTTTTATATTTAAAAAAGGGGTGAATCATTAATTATGAGAAGGGATGATTATCCATTTGGACAACCCAGATGACTAGATTTATATCCCAAAGGTTAATCATCAGAAGACCATATTCAGAGGGCCCGATGGAAGTCTATGAGGTTGCAGCAGTCCATGGGGTTCCAAATAGCTGAACACGACTCAGTGACTGAGTGCATTTAGTTCAAACTACATGTTGTTTGGGGTCAACTGTAGCTGTTGTTCACGGGTCAACTGTAGTTCATAAAGTACTTTTTTTCTCCTGGGTTAGTGCTGTTTATTTTTAAATTTTATTTTTACTTTATTTTACTTTACAATACTGTATTGGTTTTGCCATACATTGACATGAATCCACCATGGGTGTATATAAGCTCCCAACCCTGAACTCCCCTCCCACCTCCTACCTCATATCATCTCTCTGGATCATCCCCATGCACCAGCTATGTGCATGTGGTGAAGAGCTCAGAAACTCTTCTAAAGTACAAGAAATAGAAAGACACTACAGAGCCCATATACTTTCAAATGGATGGCTAAAGACAGAGCCGAACTCATATTCTGACACTGCATCTCTCCCAAGACTAGATTTTGATGAATTACAAATTAAAAAAGAAGAAAATTAGCTAATAATCATCCACTGTGCATCAATTAGTGGAAAAGCCAATTCTTTCCTCTCACTTTAACCATGCAAATTCTGTTGTATCTATTTATCATTTTTAGCATCTCCAAATATTAGATACAATATTCAGATTCCAAATAAGGTAGTAATATTGAAATAACAGATTAACTCAACAAATATTTGTGAAGTCTATTCCATACCAGGCACTGCACTGAATGCTGGGAAGACAAAGGTGATCAGTATGTGTTGCTGCCTTTGAGGAATTTATTATCGAAGGTTTGGAGTTGGACAGCTATACTATAAAAAATAATTTGACGTAAAGATATGATAAATGCCAAGAGCTTTGAGATATCAAGACCAAGGCATGGCTCAGTCTGAGCTTCAGTGATGCCTCCTAGAGAAGATGAGGCCCAAATTCTAGCCTGAGGATTGTTGCAAGCAACCAACATGCAGAAGGAGGAAGAACGTGCCAGACCAACTTCCATCTGTGTGAACCATCCTACTGCCTGGGAGTGGAGGACTGCAAAAGAGCATGATGCAAAGAACTGTGGAAAATGAACTGCATCCTATAGATAATGGTAGGTAGTATAAGCAGGCTAAAATATGATATTTTAGAAGGTTTAGACATGTTTAGAAGGTTGGGTAGATATGTTCACCTGTTTGGGGCACATGTGAACCTGTAGGTCTCAGGTCCCTTGCTGTGGGGTGGTGCATGTGATTAGTTCTGGTCAATAGGCTGCAGACAGGAAAGACATCTACCACTTCTGGACCAAAAAGTGGAAGAGTCTTTGTGTGACCAGCCACTGTTTAGTCCTCTGCCATGGTGTTTGTTTCGAACTGTGGTGTTGGAGAAGACTCCTGAGAGTCCCTTGAACTGCAAGGAGATCCAACCAGTCCATCCTAAAGGAGATCAGTCCTGGGTGTTCATTGGAAGGACTGATGTTGAAGCTGAAACCTTTACTTTGGCCACCTGATGGAAAGAGCTGACTCATTTGAAAAGACTCTCATGCTGGGAAAGATTGAGGGCAGGAGGAAAAGGGGACGACAGAGGATGAGATGGCTGGATGGCATCACCGACTCAACAGACATGAATTTGGGTAGATTCCAGGAGTTGGTGATGGACAGGGAGGCCTGGCTGCAGTGCTGAAGTTCATGGGGTCGCAAAGAGTCAGACACGACTGAGCGACTGAACTGAACTGATGGTGTTTATGGAAACATAAATATGGATGGAGCTCTCATAAGAGCAAAAATGGGCAGAAGGCTGAATCTTCATAAGAGATTACACAGACTTTTGGAGAATGAGAAACTTTCATTGTGTGAAGCCACTGAGGTTTTGAGGTCATTCATTACTACAGCATAATCCATTCTATGGTGAATAAAAGTACTGGAAAGGGTTTATTATTATTTGTGTATGAAGGGTTCCATGGTGGCTCAGACAGTAAAGAATTTGCCTGTAATGAAGGAGACCGAGCTTTGATCCCTGGGTCTGGAAGATCCCCTAGAAAAGGTAATGGCTACCCACTCCAGTATTCTTCTTTGGAAAATTCCATGGACAGAGGACCCTGGGGGGCTACAGTCCATGGGGTTGCAAAGAGTTGGACATGACTGAGTGACTAACGGATGAAGGGTAGAGAAGGGAAAGGTGATGAATATGGCTTGCATGTTTCCAATTTTTTGATCGATTGGATGATTTACAGAATGAGAGTGGGTAAAAATTTTGAAAGCAGTATCCTTTTTACAGATTACTATCAAGAAAGTAATTGATCTTTATTGTAGATGTTTCCACTAGGCATGGCAAAATAGCCAGTTATTTCAAAAGTAATACTACAATCTTCTATATTTTTAAACTTTTTATTATCTTCTCCTCCCCTTCCACTAAAATATGAGCTTGCTTGTCTCACTCAGGGCTATGTCCCCCACATTGCACCTGGTACATGGTAGCGGTTCATTCAGTATCTGTCAAGCTTGTTGAATGAATGAATGTGTACACTTTGAAGGACAATGTACCATAACAAAATAATGATTTTGTCTCCCATATCATATGAGAACCTGATCAGATCACTGTTTGTCATAAAATAGACATTTTAAAGGGTAGTTAATCTTTCCTTTTCTCATTCTTGCCTTTCACTCACATGCACATCCAATCCTTTGGCAAAG
>SJYC01124660.1:0-27019 GCA_006408675.1 Madoqua kirkii | reverse complement strand
TTAAATTTGAATAAGAATGAGAAGAGTAATTGTTCACTGTTTCCCAAAACCAAAAAATATGAAAAAATATTACTTTTAAGTATATTCAAATTTTATCCTCTAATCTCTAAAAAATTACAGAAACATTCTGCACTACATTGATTGCTATCAGCATCATTAAAATATACCTTTAGTCATGTAAGATGACAATTTTAAAGAGAAAAAAAATCACCTACAATTTTAAGTTTTACTGAATTGGTTCAAACAAAATTTATTGGCTTTTATTTCAATTTTTCATTTCATAAATTGGGACAGTGGGGCCCAGAAGGCAGACAGAATATCCCCATTATTGCCCAAATCCTATCTGGTATGTGACCTCATTATGCCTCTTGCTACTTGTATCTTGTATTACTTGCAAAGACCACAGATAAACAATTGGAGATTCAAAAATCAGATTATATGTTACATTCAATCTAAATCCTTAATATTTCCCCAAATATTTGGAAACTGCTTACTAAAACAGTGCTTATATTATTTAATTCTTTTTGCCTGACTAATACGTAGCTCAATCCAGGTATCAAACCCAGGTCTCCTGCATTGTAGGCAGACGCTTTACCATCTGAGCTACCAGGGAAGCCCAATAAGTAGCTAGATGTTCAATAAATTCAATAATGCACCAATCATAGAAATAATTTCTCCTATAACATTTATCTCAACAAAAGAGCCTTCCAATATGTGAGGCTTTTGAATAAACATTTAATGTAACAGTGAAATATGAAAACAATCATGTTTCCTCCTAAAAATCTAATCAAATGTATGTGTGTCTACACTGATTTGTGCCAAACAAGTAATTTGAATGTATAATCCTCGATGTTTAAATAATCTTTTCTTTAAAGTAGTGTTTCCAGTTATATTTGAATACCCTGAAATTCAATTC
Source organism: Madoqua kirkii (assembly GCA_006408675.1). Classification (NCBI taxonomy): domain Eukaryota; kingdom Metazoa; phylum Chordata; class Mammalia; order Artiodactyla; family Bovidae; genus Madoqua; species Madoqua kirkii. The sequence goes on along the minus strand of SJYC01124660.1, from coordinate 26,103 downwards.
ATTGTACATACTTATGTCTTAAGTTCTTACTACACAAAGCTAAATAAAAGCATTTTCACAATCTTCAGTGAGCTCACAGTAAAATAAGATGCAACCAGTGGTAATACATTGGATGCGATCAGTAATGCTGTGAATGGTGGCACAGAAGCAGAAAAGAGGCTCTAGCCTGACAGGATGAGAAACATGAGTGTTTAAGCATGAGTGAAAGGGAGAGCGAGATGGTCCAGGTGAAAAGCCTAAGCAAATAGAGAGGGACTTATGAAAGTGCATGGAAGTGCAGAAAACTGCAGGTTCACAAAGGCAAGAACATGAGGTGGAGGGGAGAGTGAAAGATGTTAATTGAGATACTCATTGTTGCTGCTGCTGTTGTTACTGGGTCTCTAAATTGTGTTTGACTCTGGGACTCCATGGACTATAGCCTGCCAGGTTCCTCTGTCCATGCAATCTCCCAGGTAAGAATACTGGCGTGGGTTGCCATTTCTTTCATGGTAGAGCTGGCTGGCAGAACTCCTTTACTGAAGAGTTTAGATTAACCTATAAGCAATGAGTTATCACAAAATATTCTAATCAGAGAAACATCTGGCTGCATTTCTGTTCCAGAAAAACAGTAGTACTTACAATGTAGAGAATGGACTAAAACAATCGATTAAAATATAAGTAAAGAGTAATTATATAATCAAGTTTATTTTTAAAACCCCAAATCTTTTCCAAATTTTTATTTGAAGAACATAGATGTGTAGAAAGAGTCAGACACGACTTGGCAACTAAACAACAGATATGTTGTTATATTTTTTTAATTTCTTTTATAAGTTTTTAGTCTAAGCCAAGGTATGGTTATTTGATTTATAGGCAATTGGTTTTTAATGATCTTTAAACAACTGTGTAGATTTCTGGTAACTTCAGTAAATCTTTTTCAAAATGACTCTTCAAGAGACTTAAAGCAGGCTAGCTAACATGGCAGGCCCAGAGGAGCACAAGTGAGGGAATCAAGGATGTGTAACAAAATGACATCATGTTTAGATAAAATTCCAACAGATATGAGAAAGGCCAAGAAGGCATTTTTCCTTTTTATTGTTTCTTAAACCAAATAGGAAATAAGAATCCTAGGTTTCATTAGACAGAGTTTTAATTAAGTTACATCATAGTTATCTGTAGTGAAAGGAATCCTCAACAGTTGTCAAGAACTGCTGCCCATTTATCACTGCCTTAGGTAGGTGTAACCCATTATTGTTGAAATTCAAGGTATCTTACTTTTTTTTTTTTCAAAGTAGAGAGTTATTTTATTTAGTGGGAATGTTTAGGACTCCTAGCCGAGGAGACAGTGTCTCAGTAGCTCTGAGAAACTGCTCCAAGGAGCAGGGGAAAAGTCAGGCTGTATACAAGTTTACAACAAAGGAAGCAGGCAGTCTGAACATTAAAGATCAGATATCAAGTTAAGGAATTTAGCATTCTGTGCATGGGAAGGCGCAAGCCTCTGGGCTCCCTGAATTCCTTCCTTTCCTGTGCACCTCAGCTCTCTGGGGCCAATCCTGTTTCGCTGCTCACCTTGCTTCTTGCATTCCGCCAGCTCCTCTCTGGTCACTGTCAGGGGTGGCAGCACCCACTGGACGGGAACCCTTATTCACATCAGAATCACTGATGGCTATGACATTTCTTGTTGATTAATATGGCAGGAGATATTTTCATTTCACAGTCCTTCCCCATGGTAATAAATTCAACCATATTTGGGAGACAGTTCATGACCTTTTTTGTTTTGGTCCCACAGTGCTGGGAGGCTCATCCTATATCTGGTGAAGGTCTTTATTGATAAATCACTCCAGGTGTTAATTTCCAGTTTACTTCCATTGATAAATAATAAAAGATTCTCTGGATCCTCTATCTTCTAACCTAATAGGATTCAGGAAATGTTTCCCTTGTTGCCTCTTTCTATACCTGCTACTGCTAAGTCACTTCAGTCGTGTCCAACTCTGTGCAACCCCATAGACAGCAGCCCACCAGGCTCCCCTGTCCCTGGGATTCTCCAGGCAAGAACACTGGAGTGGGTTGCCATTTCCTTCTCCAATGCATGAAAGTGAAAAGTGAAAGTGAAGTCGCTCAGTCATGCTCAACCCTCAGCAACCCCATGGACTGCGCCTTCCAGTCTCCTCCGTCCATGGGATTTTCCAGACCTAGAACCATACTATTACAATCATTCTACATTATAAATGTGATCTATTTCTTTAAGATGTTTAGTTATCATTAATTTGGCTGGAGGCCTGGTTATACATCATGTAATACAAACGACAATCTTATAAACAGATTACAAGTAATACAGCTAATAACATGATTAAAATTACAAATAGGGATTTAAGCCATGAGCTTTCAGAACCAAACCATCTTCCTAAAACATAACCCATTAGAGGATTCATCTAGTATATAAACCCAATATTCAGTTTGAATTATAGCACAGGTGCCCTCTTGAGATGCTCTAAGGATATCAAGGGCCATACAATTTTGTAAGACAGCTTTTCTTATCATAGAGATCTCAGAATTTAATAGACTAATAGCCTAGTTGCTATCATTTTTGAGTGAATTTCATTAAGGCTTCAATGTGAGAAATAATATTTTCCAATCCTACTGAAGGTACAAAAATAGATATTAAGTGATCATACCAGTAAAATACAAATCTCTTATTCCATTGGGTTCATACTGATGGTAAACTTGCTGGAGACACATCTAAGTTTGTACGTAAGTAGTCTTGAGCCCAAGGGAATCCTAAAGTACATCTTCCTAGCCAGCCTAGTGGAAGCCAGGGTCATAGATTGGACCCACAAGGCCACTGAGTCCCATTAGGTGCCAACCAGTATACTTCTGGACATATGCTTCAAACTGTTCCATAGAAATCACTGTCTTTAAGAGAAATGGTACACTGGCAGTTTCCATAAGACATCCAGTCTAATTTTCTAGTACTATTAGGTTGATTATCTTTGGTATGATTTAATTGTTTGCAGCATGGAGATGTGGGGAGAAGAGGGTGGTTTAGACTTAGATTACCATAGCCTGGTGTTAGCCAGATAAATCCATCCCATAACTGAGGAAGCATCCCTCCTAATAGTCTTAGAGTTTACATTTTTGACTGGAATTTAGCCTGTCTTTCTAACTGAGCTAGACCTAACCTTAAGGGAAAATTCATATTTATGACCAGGATCAGAGTAACTATGTTTGATTGGCCAACTGGGTTCCATCTAGTGATATCAGTAGTAGTCCATACAGAGTTATAGTTCCTTTCTTCCAAAATAAATTTTTTAAGAGCCATCCAATCAGAGCCTCGGAGGGGAGAAACCCATCAAGGTAAACCAGAAGTACTGAATGTAGGTAATTGACCACAAATCCAACACTTCAGTTAATTTCTAAAATTTGCATAAGATCAAGCCCATGATAGAAAAAAAAAATTTTGATTCATGTGTAAGAGTCCAAGAAACTAAGAAGAAAACTTATGGACAATCATCCAGGTCAGGTTCAGCATCTTGAGACAGCTGTCTACTTCCAATGTCATCTTCTTCTCATTCTGACACTGGTGTTTCCTTATTATGACAGCATTACTTTCAGATGAGTTTGAGGTCAGCAGTTCTCTCTATAGACCATTCTAGTGCAGGAGCTCAAATCCATCTTGAATTCCCAACAAAGCAGATGGGCACAGGGGGCCTCTGCTGGTACCATGGATCCAGTTTCTCATAGAGTTAAGGGAGAGGAGAGAAACTGTTGCAATGAGAAGGAAAAAAGAGGAATGAGTTTTTTCTTTCTCTTTCCTGAGAACTAAGAATATAAAGAGAACAGTGAGCAGGCCTGAACAATCTTGAGTTTTTTCACTTTAACTGCTTCTAACTCAGAATGTCTGTAAGTTTACTTTTCTGCCCCGTAACTCTTCAGGAGCTACACCTCCTATCTATTTTCCTTTGACTCTTTGCTAAATACATCCCCTGCCTGGTGTTTACCTTACAGCACCCTTCCCCTTGGAGTTACATATCAGAAAGAAGGCCACAGAATCATGAAACTGCCAGACTCAATTATTGGCTTACTGACGCCAGTTTATGACTATCTTGGGCTTCCCCGGTGGCTTAGACGGTAAAGTGTCTGTCTGCAATGCAGGAGACCTGGGTTCGATCCCTGAGTTGGGAAGAGCCCCTGGAGAAGGAAATGGCAGCCCACTCCAGTATTCTTGCCTGGAAAAGCTCATGGACAGCAGAGCCTGGTAGGCTACTGTCCATGGGGTCTCAAAGAGTCAGACACAACTGAGCAACTTCACTTCACTTTGAAATAAAGAAAGAGGAAGAAATCCAGATACTATCACCTTTGTTCCTCATCACTGATTCCTGACTGTGAGCCCTTGCCTATATAAGCTAGACTCCTCATGGTCCATCTTATTATATCTAGAAACTTGTTACTAAAAACTGGTCTCTATGCGGCCTTTAATATGTATATGACATGTATGTGCATGCGTGTGCTAAGTTGCTTCAGTTGTGTCCGACTCTTTGTGACCCATAGACTGTAGCCCACCAGGGTCCTCTGTCCATGAGATTTTCCAGGCAAGAATACTGGAGTGGGTTGCCATGCCCATCTCCAGGGACTCATTCTGACCCAGGGATTGAACCCAAGTCTTGGGCATCTCCTGCATGAGCAGGCGGTTTCTTTACCATTAGCACCACCTGGGAAGCCCCATATGACATGTGAATCTTACTAAACTGCAGATTCTTATTCATCTTATATAAGCCCTGAAGATTCCGTACTTCTAACAAGTTCCCATATAATGCTGATCCTACTGACCCCACCAACATCTTAAGCAATCATATTCCAATCCTTACAAAATTCAGGAAAATTTAACTTTTATATTATTTTCAAAATCCTGTCTTTATTAACACAGCCATGGAATCATAGAATTTTAGGCTGAGAAGTATCTGATAATTTCATAACAACTGTTTCATTTTATATGTGTGAGAAAATTAAGGTCTTTGTGGGGGCAGGGTCCAACCAGTTTCCTTATCCCTTTACTAGCATGCTCTTCACGGAGGAAGAATTATTAATCTGATTGTTCAGACCTCAGGACATTAACTGGGCCACTTGTATGTTGTGTGTTAATGTGCCTTAAAGGCCAGTACCCTTACAGCACCCTTATTCTCCTGCCACAGATGCTCACTCTCCCACTTCCTCCATTGTGTTGTCAAGTGGGTAAGTTAGCCAAGTTTGTTCCTTAGACCCGCATACTCTCTTCCTCTGCTAGCAGGGCAGTCCTCTGCGTTGCATGTGGTACAGAAGAGAAGTGAAAACCATCTTGCATCTTCAGACTCTAGGAATCAGCCCTGTATTCCAATTTGTCTCAGGAACAGCAGAGCATTGTGAATGTCGTGCTGTAGTCTGGTTTAGACAGATAATGTTCCTTGATTTATGAGGCTAAATTTAATAAAAGCTCTGATTATAAATCCTCTGAGAGCATATATTCTCTGTGCCAACAAAGTGCCTGGAACATTGTAGATCCCCATAAAAATATTTACCAAGTGAGTAATTTCATGAAATTTGTGCTGTATTACATGGAATGCACTTGATACCGAAAAAAAAAAAAAAAAACCCACACTAATTTTGTACTGTTGGTTAAAACTGTTGATCAGTTTTTGAGACTACCCTGAAAAATAATACTGCTTTCTCTGAGGAAGAATCTAAAACTCTTACCAAACAATTATTTTTGCTTCCAGTCACTAACCTCTGCTTCTGTTTATCACATAAACTATTTTGTGCGTAAGTGTAAAGCAATAATGAGGGCTTCTCAGGTGGCGCCAGTGGTAAAGAAACTCGCCTACCAAGCAGGAGACGTAAGAGATGTGGGTTCAATCCCTGAGTAAGGAAGATCCCCTGGAGGAGAGCACAGCACCCCACTCCAGTATTCTTGCCTAGACAGTGGAGCCTGGCAGGTGACAGTCCATAGGGTCACAAAGAGTCAGATACAACTGAAGCGACTTAGCATAAATGTAAAAGTGAAAGTGAAGTCGCTCAGTCGTGTCTGACTCTTTGTGACCCTATGGACTGTCACCTGCCAGGCTCCTCCCTCCATGGGATTCTCCAGGCAAGAGTACTGGAGTGGGGTTGCCATTTCCTTCTCCCAGGGATCTTCCCGACCCAGGGATCGAACCCAGGTCTCCCACATTCAGGCAGGCACTTTAACCTCTGAGCTACCAGGGAAGACCAGAATAAATGTAAAGCAGTATAAAAATAGAACAGAAGGCTTCACAAACGTGACTATTCAGCCCCTAAATTTGTTTTCCAATGGAAATACACTTGAGATCTCCACAGAATCCTGAATTTGTTTCTCACAAACATACCTCCCCTAAAGCATAAGTGAAAAGGAGGTTCAGAAGGTACAGTTCCTTCTTTTGATTGAAATACTGCAAACCACAGTGTGCGTCTATGATACCTCCCACATATGTGACAATTCCTCTTTGGGTCTTTTCATTCCCTCAGATGGTAACATCTCAGATTGATTGTAATAACTGTGAGCCTTCAGATTGTGTTTATATCATGGCCCTGTGTGGAAGGCTCTCTTTTGTCCTTACTGTGCAGGTGAAAACTTTCCCCAGGTTCATAGCAGCCAGTCATCCTGATCCTTATGCCTTGAGTGGAAAGGAAAATCTGCTGCAGGTGCTTGAAATAGCCTTTGTCTTAAATGACATCAGATAAAACAGATCCTTCTGTTATAGTCCATAATTCCCAGAGCATTCATAAGTGCTTAGTCCAATGGTTAATTTTCATTCCTCACTTGATGTATCTAACGTATTTGATGTGCTTCTTTACTCCTTAATCCTGTAAACACATGACCTGCTTAACTCCCACAACACCCCATTCTCTTGGTTTTATTCCCATCTCTCTAGTCACTACTTCTCAATTTCTCCTCCTCATTTTTTTCTCATCTCCCACCCACCTTTTGTGCACTGGAAGCCCCTAGAACTCAATTCTTGGACTTACCTGGTTTCGATCTATTCTCACTTCAACAGTAAAATTCATCCACTCTCTTGGTTTTAATTGCAGTTTGGGGCTTCCCTGGTGACTCAAATCGTAAAGAACCTGCCTTCAATTCAGGAGACCCAGATTCACTCCCTGGGTTGTGAAAATCCTCTGGAGAAAGGAATGGCAACCCATTCCAGTATTCTTGCCTGGAGAATTCTATGGACAGAGGAGCCTGGCAAGCAACAGTCCACAGGGTCGCAAAGAGTCAGACACAACTGAGCAACTTTCAATTTGGGCTCACTACTTCCAAATATGTCTCTAGCCCACACTTCTCTTTCCTGAATTCCAAGTTCATATATCTAACCAGCTACTTAACATCTCTAAGACATCTTAAATATGTTCAAATCTTTTTGATCTTCTCCAATTTAGCTTCTCTTGCAATCCTTCCCCATGTAGGCAGATAGCAACTCCATTCTTTCAGTTACTCGGGGTCCAAACCTTAAAGTCAGCTTTGGCTCCTTTCTTTCTCTTATACCCCATATTCTATTAGTTGGTACATGCTGCCATCTCTACCTTGGAAGTAGATCAACATCCAAAAACTTTTTACTCCTTTCACCACTACCATCAAGCCATCATCACCTCCAGCTTGGATTTTGTAAACAGTCTTCTAAATAGCGACATCCCTGCTTTTGTTCATGTCTCCTTGTCACTTCTCTGCTCACAACTGCCAATGGCATTTCTGTGTAAAGTCAAAAATCCCATCTCTGAAAAATACAACCAAAAAATGTTCCTTAGAAGGGTCTACAAGGCTTTATATACAATCTCCTCTGATTGCTCAAACCATATTTCTGTTTTACAGTAAGTCCCCTGAATAGGAAACTTCAAGTTACAAAGTTTCAAAGATGCCAATGTGCATTCCATTAATGTCTGGCAGGAGTGAAATTGCACCTTGCCCTCTGTCTCTTGTTGCTGATGATCCGTCAGTTCTACCATCTCCCATCTCCTCTCCCTCCTCCAGTCCATAACACTTCTTGCCTGTTCACTCAAGGCCAGCCCCATATGCCATCTGTTGTAGAACAATACTGTAGTCTTCAAGGTGCGTGCTAAGTCACTTCAGTCATGTCTGACTCTGTGCAACCCTATGGACTGTTGCCTGCCAGGTTCCTCTGTCCATGGGATTCTTCAGGCAAGGATACTGGAGTAGTAGCCATTCCCTTTCTAGGGACTCTTCCTTATCCAAGGATCAAACTTGGGTCTCCTGCATTGGCAGGTGGATTCTTTACCACTGTGCCACCTAGGAAGCATGCCAGTTCTGGATAGGAACCTAAATTTTATTAACTACCAGGAATACCAAGGGATAGATATATGTTGCCTCTGACCTGGCAGTTTTGAAAAGGATTGCATCTGCCGTACTAGAAGACATTATGGATAACTCTGAAACAGACAAGGGCTGATTTGACCTTCAATTAGATATTCACACCCAAATTTATGCAAAAAAATGGTTATAGACCTACCCCACTCTGCATACAATTAATAGGCATGTACAATTAAAAGAATGAAAACAAAATGAAACAAAAAAGAGAATGCAAATAGTGGTAATGAGCTAAGTGAAACTTTTGGTACTTTCTGGGGTACAGATCTAATACTTACATTTCCACTATTTACTTAAAGGGTTTATGTAATTCACTGGTTAATAACCTAGAAACATGTCTTCAAAACTGTTCTGAGAGTAGACTATGAAAGGAAAAAATAGCATTTGTCAGAACAATTGATAGGCCAAGTTAAAATATTTATTAAAGTTATATAAATTCCATAAGAGATCATTATAATAAGAAAGTTTTTCCTTGTGATGAAGGGAAAACTTACTTTTCTAACTCTCTTCTAAGGTCATTATTGAAACAGGGGATCTGTATGTTTAATTACAATATCATGAATACTTAAATTTGTCTCATACTGAGAAAGTCATATGATTACAGCTAGCACACTGATTTTTGTTACATGACCTTTCAATTGGAAAACTCAAACCATCTTGCTTTAGACTGTTTTGTTAACTTTCCACTCTACCTGACAAAAAGAAAAATCAGAGAAATTCTAACATCTAAGCAGTTTGCACAAGAACTGTCACAAGGATATTTGAAATCTATAGGTAATACATTCATGAGCCAGTAGTCAAAGCTATGGTTCTTGGTATGGAAGCAATGTACTCTCCGTGTTTTGCATTTTTCTGATTATGATTCTTTATGTTTTTTTAAAAATGGTTCAATCTATAAGGAGAAAATTTAGACAAATGTGCCTGTGTGCATGCATATAGTGAAGTTGCTTCAGTCATGTCCAACTCTTTGTGACCTTATGGACAGTAGCCCACCAAGCTCCTCTGTCCAAGGAGTTCTCCAGACTAGAATACTGGAGTGGGTTGCCATGCCCTTCTTCAGGGAATCTTCCCAACCCAGGGATCGAGCCTGCATCTCCTACACCTCCTGCATTGCAGGTGGATTCTTTACTGCTGAGCCACTGGAGAAGCCATAGTAACAGATAAAGCAATTTCCTTCAGTTTGGAAGGTTGCACAAACTCAGTTCTGCAAGATAATGTAGAGTAAAGCTTTATACATTTGTGAATAATACTGCTACATTCTAATTCACAACTCTTTATTCCAACATAAATGTATACTGCCAAATTATGAGTCCTTTAAATATGAGAAAATGGAACTAAAAATTTATATTGAGCATCTTTCTATATGCCATCTTATTATTTAGTATAATATTCAAACCTTTCTCAAGTGTTTACTATGTGCCAGATTTTGTTCTTGGTGCTGAGGTCAAAACTTACTAGCAAATACAGTCACTGACCATAGGGACTTTACTATATCTCTAATCACTTTCAAATTTTATTTCATAAAAAATTACCAAGTATTCATTTGCTGCAGTATGTGGTATAGTAAAAATAACTCATAGAGGGCCACCTCTAAATGCAAGATTCAACCTTAGAGTCTCATAGAGACCCATGAGTGCCCAGTGTGTAAGTTCTACGATGTTTCCTCTTCAAAAAAGCAAGAATCCAAAATTCTATGTATTTTATACAAAGATAATTTTATGCAATGCCATCTCCCTTCTGATTTATTTAATATAAGTACACCCTTCCCCTGAGTATCCTTAATTATTTTTACTATCAATAATGCAACATTGACCCTAAATTTTCCTGCTGTACATGTATTTTTTTAAAATTTTGGCCACTGCTATCACAGTTATTGAAAATAACAAACTGTCATAAAACCATGATCATTACCACATTTGGCTTATTTAAGGTCAGTAGCGTTTGGTTAACAATTTCCTTCAGAATTTCCAATCCAGATGACTCATGCATGTTTGAAGCAAATATTTCACTACAAAATAAAGAATTATATCAAATTACATTTAAGTTTCTTCTATGCTTTATTCAGATGTGTACACAGTGTCATTTGTATAGAATGCTAAGTAAAAAGTAACAGTTAATTTGGAGGGCTATTGCTATAAAAATATGTTATCTTTTATATATATATCACAGCATTACTTATTATTAGCTTCACACATAGCACTTTGTCTTTGATTTACGCAAACAACTGTAAATGTTTTATATATTTGTGAGGAAGTGAATGATATTAGACCATCAATCCACGGGGACTGCAAATCAGGGGGGGGAAAGGGCTATTACATTTCAGAAGCTGTTAAATCAGTTGTGCCCCCTGGCTGATTTTGTCAGCTATATTTGCTGTGGGTAAAACCGTTGATGCCTGGAATACTGGCGCAGCCCTGAGAGTGCTGGAGAGTAAATAGCAGCGAAGTTGTAAACTACAGCACACATCTCACACTTACCGCGTAAGCCCAGCTTACACTTTCCTCTGAATAAATCCAGCAGCTTTAAAAAGAGCAAGAGAGAGAAAAAAGAGAAGTTGGGGGTGGGGGAGGGAAAACTGGGCCCGGCCTTCTGTCACTGCCTCCAGCTTTAGCCCCTCAGCAGCCTGCCAACAGGACAGCGTTCCTGCCAGTTGTAAATTTTAATTGGCCATCTGGGGAAAGCACAAACCACTGACTAGAGATTAATCAGCAAATTAACCCAGGCATAATACACATTTCCCAATGGGCCTGAAGCAGATCTAGGCTGGGCCAGAGCAGCCTGGGATGCAGGAGAACTTGTGTAGAATGCTGTTATTGCTTCCTGCCATGCAGGAGAACATTATCTCAGAGTCCTGAAATTCCCTTCTGTGTGACCTTGTTAGTGCCCCTGATTTGTATGGAGGTCGCAAAGAGCTTTTTTTTTTTTTCCTGGTAAAGTGCTAAACACAGATGGCACAGGTACTGTGATTGCTGGGAGAAGTGTTGATGAATCAGTGAAAGTGACAACTTTTCTCTGGTGGGCTATACACTTGGTTTGCTAAAGTACCTACAGGAAGAAACAATAGCATACCTGGATTTTAACCAGCTTGGTGAATCACCAGAGAATCATATTTATTTAGCCAGTTTCTTTTGTGATACAAAGTGCCTTTTCACAGCCTCTATCTTGTAAAAGAAAACTTGAAAATAATAAAAACTTCACAAAGCTTAGGTTACCAAAATTAAATCAAATGTCTGCTAATATAGAATGATGTGGCCTCAACATTTTCATCAAAAGTCTTCTAGTTAGTTCATAGCCATGCCTTGAGCCAAGACAGGCAAAGAGGATAACCATTAAAGTGAGGGACTGGTGAGAAACTGGGAGTGGTTTTGACAGATGGTGAATGAAATGACTTTTCATGGAAGAAGGAGTCTTTACACAGCTTCTGAAATAATGGAAAAGGAAGAGTTCTGTGCACTTTAAACAAGGATCATTAGGATACAGAATATCAAGAAGACTCAGAGGTAATACTGCTGCTGCTGCTGCTAAGTCGCTTCAGTCGTGTCCTATTCTGTGCGACCCCATAGACAGCAGCCTACCAGGCTCCCCTAATCCTGGGATTCTCCAGGCAAGAACACTGGAGTGGGTTGCCATTGCCTTCTCCAGTGCATGAAAGTGAAAAGTGAAAGGGAAGATGTTAGCGACCCCATGGACTGCAGCCTACCAGGCTCCTCTGTCTATGGGATTTTCCAGGCAAGAGTACTGGAGTGGGGTGCCATAGCCTTCTCTGAGGTAATACTATAAAGCCCAAATAAAAGACACATTAAAAAAACTTGCTTTAAGGGGCCTAAGGAAAGTTAAAAGGTGATATGATCACAGAATATCAGGGAAAATAAAAAATTTTCATCTTCTTGACAGATGTATCTCCAAAATTTAGCACAGTTAAAGCATCTGCCTGCAATGTGGGAGACCTGAGTTCTATCCCTGGGCCAGGAAGATCCCCTGGAGAAGGAAATGGCAATCCATTCCAGTATTCTTGCCTGGAGAATCCCATGGACAGAGGAGCTTGGAGGGCTACAGTCCACGGGTCGCAAAGAGTTGGACACGACTGAGTGACTTCACTCTCACTTTCACTTAGTATCATGGCATATGGTAGGCATGCAACATTTTTTGTGAAAGAAGACATATCCAGCTTTAATAAAATCAGACACCACTGTGGAATCGGACACAGCTCCTACTGCCTTTTCTTTCCAGTCTAGATGGAATAAGCAGTAGAGGGTCCCTACTCAAACCACACTTGAAGCACCAATTCATAGGCTGAAAAGAGACCTATGTTATCATCTAGTGTGAAGACCTTGAACTTACTCAATTAGTTAGCAATGGACTTGCAGTAGTAAGGCTGTTATACTCTTAGGAAGGAAGTGGAACATGAGGTGATCTGAGGTTATAAGCAAGCAGAGGCAGCCAAAGCTGTGAACAAAAGTGGAGCCAACCTGCTGGAAGAACAGCAAGGAATGAGCAGGCAACCCTGAGAACCCAGGAAGCAGCCTCTCCATCTCAGTTCCATCCTATGGGAAGGCTACTTCCACATTTTTTTCTGGCCTCTGATGTTATGTGCTTTCAATGAGTTTACATGGCATTCTGATCATTTCAACCAAAAGAAGCTTGACCAAACCAACCATAAATGGCAACAGCACCATCATAAGCCAACAGCCTGAGAAAACTAATAAAACTAGTAACCATTCCCATGCCCCTTCCAACAGCGCAAACATTTAGGAACTCCAAAGCACACTGGTCATTTTCAGAAATACAAGTCATGGTGGATTATGTATATGGCTCTGCCCTAACCCATCGCTAAATCACACAGACCCATTTCACCTGCCTCTGGCAAAGCAGATAGATTCTTTTCCTTCACAACCAGGGATAGATTTCTTTCTGTTTTATTATATTATTGCAAGCAATGCTGTCTGCCAAACCACGTGCCCTTAAACTGAAATGGCTTCTGGCCGAGTACTGGGTTATCCGTGACGTAAATCAGTCAATATGCACGGCCTAGAGACCACAGCTGTCAAATAGATGTCTTTGGCTTTAGGTGGGGAACCCTCAAATACCCAACTCAGTCCCTAATAAGACCTTCTAAAAAGCTTTTATTTCAACTAGTATTTTAAATCACATAGCAGTTTATTATGAGACTTTTACTTTATTGTGAGGTTTTATATGGAATATAAAGGCATGAAAAGAGAACAGGTGACAGATCTGCAATAATTCAGTAAATGGTAAAAAGAAAATATTAGTCTTTCAGAATTTGTAATATTCCAAGAAAGACTTTAAGAACTGAAATGTCTGGCCTCTGCTTACCCTGTCTGACTTGCTCTGGCTGTGTTTTCTGCATACTGGAAATAATTCCTAACACAACAGTTACTAAGAGAGTTTAGTCAGTATTTTCAGTGTGTACTGGTAGATGGATTTCTTTCCCTCCTCTGGGAAACTTATAATCCAAAGGTTAGAGCATGATCAAATAAACCCTGGAGAGTTGTGTGGTTTCTTCTGAATTATCCCAAAGCTTTCCTGTCTAACTTCATCTCTGTTGCCCCTACCTTACATCATCTCAATTACATACATAAAAACTAGAGGAAATGGTGTTGACTTGTTTGTAAAGCCTAGATATTACTTTGCCAACAAAGGTCTGTCTAGTCAAGGCCATGGTTTTTCCAATACTCATGTATGGATATGACAGTTGGACTATAAAGAAAGCTGAGCACTGAAGAATTGATGCTTTTGAACTGTGGTGTTGGAAAAGACTTCTGAGAGTCCCTTGGACTGCAAGGAGATCCAACCAGTCCATCCTAAAGGAAATCAATCCTGAATATTCATTGGAAGGACTGATGCTGAAGCTGAAACTCCAATACTTTGGCCGCTTGATATGAAGAGCTGACCCATTTGAAAAGACCCTGATGCTAGGAAAGATTGAGGGCAGGTGGAGAAGGGAACGACATAGGATGAGATGGCTGGATGGCATCACTGACTCAATGGACATGAGTTTGAGTGGACTCTGGGAGTTGGTGATGGACAGGGACACCTGGTGTGCTGCAGTTCATGGGGTCGCAAAGAGTCAGACATGACTGAACGACTAAACTGAACTGAACTGAAAGGCATCAGATACTTCATAAGAAGATATCTGGCATACTAAGGTACAGAGTAGTAAAAAGATGATATTATAATATAGATCATGTATTATTCTGCTTTGATATAATTTTCCATATATTTTAGTGAAATGAAATGGATATGTGGTAATATTTTGAGTTTATGCATTTCTTTTTTCTAAACATCTTAAAGTAACCCACAATCTTACACTGTTTTATCTTTATACCTAGAAATGGAACAGTTTACCATAGGCTCTTTCACACAACATGGATAAGGTATAGAAATGGAGTCAAGGAAGCTGAGATACATGCTGCTGCTGCTGAATCACTTCAGTCGTCTCTGACTCTGTTTGACCCCATAGATGGCAACCCACCAGGCTCCCCCATCTCTGGGATTCTCCAGGCAAGAACACTGGAGTGAGTTGCCATTTCCTTCTCCAATGCATGAAAGTGAAAAGTGCAAGTGAAGTCACTCAATTCCTGTCCGACCCTCAGCGACCCCATGGACTGCAGTCAACCAGGCTCCTCCATCCATGGGATTTTCCAGGCAAGCGTACTGGAGTGGGGTGCCACTGCCTTTAATAATCAGGTAAATAACAGAAGATTTATTCACAAGAGTGCCTGTTGCACAGGAAAAATGTGAAGTACATTTATGTGTTTGATTTGCTTAAAACAGCAATCTCCATGGTCCTTTGAACTAGTTTCACCTTTCTTCTTCTCCTTTTCCTACCTACTCAATGGACATGAATTTTCACAAACTCCGGGAGATAGTGAAGGACAGGGAAGCCTGGTGTGCTGCAGTCGATGGGGCTGCAGAGTTGAACACAACTTAGAGAATGAACAATAACAAACCTTTATATCCAATGCCCCACCAACCTGGAAACTTTCTGTTTCTCTAAACGTCCTGACTTCCTGTGGCTTGCACACACTCTACTCCTCAGGTTCCAGCTTCCTTCATTCATTTTTTATCTGGAGAATTTCCACTCATCTTCAAGATCTCAGCTTTGAGAAGCTTTCAATGTCTTCCCCATGTGGACAGAGTTGCTTTGGTCTTGCAGTTTCCACCAAAACTTTGGCAATACCACTTCTTTAACTCTTATCTTGGTTAATAATGAAAATTATCTGTACCTATGTCTTCCCAACTAGGACTTGAATTATTTGAGGACTAAACTCAACAGCCAGCATAATATTCCATATAAGGTAGATAATCTGTGAAATATTTGGTGCATGAGAATACTAATAAATTATTTGCTGCAAAAGTATTAGAATTAAGGATATAGGCAAAGAGCCTCCATTCTCTGAATGCATTTCAGAACTAATTTTGTTTTCCTTTGGCTTCCCATGTGATGTTAGTGGTAAAGAACTGGCCTGCCAATGCAGGAGACATAAGAGATGTGGGTTCGATCCCTGAGTCAGGAAGATTCCCTGGAGGAGGGCATGGCAACCCACTCTAGTATTCTCGTGAGGAGAATCTCATAAACAGAGGAGCCTGGCAGACTACAGTCCACAGGATCACAAAGAGTTGGACATGACTGAATCAACTTACTGCACGCACACACTTGTTTACCTCAATGAGAGAGACTCAGGTATTTCAGGTATATAATTGAAGATGGCCTTCAATTTCAAAGCTTCTATGACTTCACAAACTTGTTTGTGAAATAATATTCATACAATTAAATGTATTTGGATGACCATGATTTTCATAGCTTCAATTTTTTTTCCCAACTTGAAAATAATGTGTGTATAATTAAATACACTGAATTTAAGTGTACAAGTCATTGAGTTTTGCCAAATGTATATACCTCACAATCTGTGTAACTTATAACCCTATCACAATATAGAACATTTGAAACACCCAGAAAGTTTCCTCCAACCCGTTTGCACTCAATCCATTTCATGCCACTCACCCAGGCAACCACTACTCTTATATTTATCAATACAGATTAGTTTTGAATCTTCTAGGACCTGATATAAACAAACTCTTAAGTACACACTTAGCTGCATCTGACTTTTTTTTTTTGCTATGGTAGTGATGTGTATCAGAGTTTTGCTCATTTTTATTATTGAATACTATTTCATTATTTGAATGTACAACATTTGGTGTATCCACTCACCAGTCAATGGGTATTTGGGTTTTGGTTTTAGCTATGGGGCTTCCCTGGTGGTTCAACTGATAAAAAATCCATCTGAAATGCAGGGACCTGGGTTCAGTCTCTGAGTTGGCAAGATCCCCTGGAAGAGGGCATGCAACCCATTTCAGATTTCTTGCCTGGAGAATCCCATGGGCAGAGGAGCCTGGTGGGCTACAGTCCCTGGGGTCACAAAGAGTGGACAGACTGTGTGACTAAGCACAGCACAGCACAGTATTATGAAGAAAGCTGTTATCAGTATTTGTATATGTCTTCCTGTTATTTTTTAACTTCTTCTGGCTAAATACCTAGGAGTATAATTGTTATGTCATGTGATAAACATGTATTTAAGTTTATAAAAAATTGATAAAATATTTTATTAAGTTTTTGTACCATTTTATATTCCCACAGCAATGTTAGAGAGTTCTAGTCGCTCTTTACATTGGGCCAGTTTGGTGAAAAACACCATTGGTATTTTAAAAGAACTGGACTCAGTCTATAGAGATTGCTTTGGGTAGTATGGATATTTTAACAATATTGATTCTTCCAATCTATGAGTACTGTACATATTTTCATTTAATTTTGCTGTCTTTAATTTCTTTCCTCAGTGTTTCATAGTTTTCAAAATACAGATCTTTCACCTCTTTGGTTAAATTTATTCCTACGTATTTTGTTCTTTCTGAGGCAAGTGCCATGCAATTGTTTCCTTCATTTCTCTGATAGTTTGTTATTGGTGTGTAGAAATGTCACTGATTTCTGTAGAATGATTTTGTATTCTGTAACTGTATTCAATTCATGTTTTAGTTGTAACAGTTTCCTGGCAGAGTCTTCCGGGTTTTCTTTATATAGTATCATGTCATTTGCAAAGAGTTAGACTTCTATTTCTTTTTTAATTTGAATTATTTTTATTTCTTTTTCTTGCCTAATTGTGGCTAGGATTTCAATTGTTGCTGTTGTTCAGTTGCTAAGTCATATCTGACTCTTTGCAACCCCATGGACTACAACATGCCAGGCTCCTCTGTCCTGCACTATCTCCTTGAGTTTGCTCAAATTCATGTCCTTTGAGTCAGTGATGCCATCCAACCATCTCATCCTATGTCGCCCCTTTCTCTTTCTGCCCTCAATATTTCCTAGCATCAGGGTCTTTTCCAATGAGTCAGCTCTTCACATCAGGCAGCCAAAGGAAGCTTCAGCTTCAGCATCAGTCCTTCCAATGAATATTCAGAATTTATTTCCTTTGGGATTGACTGGTTTGATCTTGCAGTCCGAGGAACTCTCAAGAATCTTTTCGAGCACTGCAATTCAAAACCACCAATTCTATTTGAATAAAAGAGACAACAGTGAGCAACCCTCTCTTGTTCCTGATCTTAGAGAAAAAGCTTTCATATTTTCTCATTCTTGTTAGCTGTGCATTTATCATACATAACCTTTACTATACTGAGATATGGTTCTTCTGTACCCACTTCATTGAGCATTTTTATCATAAATAGATGTTGAATTTTGTTAAATGCTTTTTCTGCATCTATTTAGATGATCATATGATTTTTATTTTGTTAATGCTATGTATCATATTGATTGATTTGCAAATGTTAAACCATCCTTGCAATACTGGAAAGAATCCTACTTGACTGTCTTGCATGATCTTTTTAATGTATTATTGAATTTGGTTGGCTAATATTGACTTTTGCATCTATGTCATATATTACTTAGGCTATTGGCCTATAATTTTATTTTTCTGTGAATGTGTGTAGGTTATATGCATATGCTATACCAATTTATATAAGAATCTTAAG
Organism: Madoqua kirkii; assembly: GCA_006408675.1. Lineage (NCBI taxonomy): Eukaryota > Metazoa > Chordata > Mammalia > Artiodactyla > Bovidae > Madoqua > Madoqua kirkii. Next base: position 7,718 of record SJYC01124660.1, on the reverse strand, counting down.
CATCTTTCAAGCATCCTCCAGTCATCCATGGAGGTCCTGAAACCAATTTCCCACCTTCAGTGTAATAAGCTCATCAAGGATATAGATTTCCAGAAAATAATTTTATTCTTATCTAGTTGGATATTCTGCCACATGGCACCACCGATGACTCCTTGGACTTCTTTCAACTGTCACTATACTAGTTCACTTTTTATCTTTCTGATTTTCCTCTCTGACAAACTGTCCTCTGTCCTCTACACTTGTCTCTTAGCCCCATCTCTTCTTTAATTCATGTAGCTTGAGTTATGCCATACATTTTATTATCTTCAACTACCACTGCATAAGTCAGAGTTTTTTGAGGATACAAAAACTACATCAATTATTTTAATAGAAAAAAAAATAAAGAAACTGTTAACTAGCTTATAGAAAACCAAAAAGGTGAAAGGGAGACACTTCCTGTAGTTATATCTAGGCTTGTGGACCAAATGGAATCTTTAAAGCTCAGGCGCTAGAAAGGAGCCTGTGGAGCTAAAAGTTAGATCTTTGAGGACAGAGTACTTCTCAGCTGCTGCTGCTAAGTCGCTTCAGTCATGTCTGACTCTGTGCGATCCCAGAGATGGCAGCCCACCAGGCTCCCCTGTCCCTGGGATTCTCCAGACAAGAACACTGGAGTGGGTTGCCACCTCCTTCCCCAATGCATGAAAGTGAAAAGTGAAAATGAAGTCGCTCAGTCGTGTCCAACTCCTAGCAACAGCTAGTCTGGTGTTTAAGAGCTTGAAAGAGGAGTCCCACTGGACTGGGACTCAGTGTTCTGAAGATGAAGCATATTCTGGCCGATGCTGAGTTTTCTGAGAGGAATATAATGAGGCTGATTTTAATGGCACAGAAAAATTGCAAACTGCTATCAACTGCTACTTGTAGAACGAACCGTCACTACCAGGGTGATTCCATCACATGACTGGAATCAGAAGTAAATAGGAAAGAGTAAGTATTTTTTACCCATCTATATTTCCAGATTTTCTCCAGTGCCTGTTTTTGGCAAAGCATAATGGGAACCAACTAGCAAAAGAGTTCAACTTCAGTAAAACAAAGCAAAGTATTAAAGTGTGAGTTTGACACTAAAAGACAATAGTATAAATTTTTAAAAAAAGAAAATCACGATGGTTCAGATATTTGGTTACCCAATATCTGTACACACTTTTTTAACATCAACTTGACTGATAGAAACTACTTTACACTTTGACTCAATAAAATTCTTTGTATTTTCAAGGATGCTCCCCATTTGTTTCAAAACAAGTAGATGTCATGTTTCAAAAATCGTTGTATTCATCTCTGTGAGATAACCACACATCCGCGTTAGCTGAGTAGGAGCTAGGCACCATCTGCAGCCTACTTCCCATGGTACAACAACCATCATGTGATCACAAAAATTTCTGAAGATTCTTAACTCAGAATAATCTCTGTTACTGACACCCAGGATCACAAAGTGTATACCTACTGAAAAGAAGCTGGTACCTAGAATAAGGTATATTGATTACTTGACAAACTATTAGGCAAAATTTTAAAAATACACAGAAAGCAACCTACACATGTAAACAAGACCTGGGGAAATTTTTCAGAAAGTTAATTAAAAATAAGAGAATATATATGTAGGGAGGTGAAGGGAGAGGAAAAGAAGGAGAAAGGAAAGGGGGAAAAAGATGGAAGAATAAAGAGGAATGAAAAAGAACAAAAGAAGGGGAAAAAAGCATCTAAAATGATAACCATAGTTACCTCCAAGAGGGATTATTATGAATAAAATTTTACCAATTTTTCATAAAGGGCATATACTATTTTTACAGTCAGGAGAAACTACATATAAGAAAAAAAAATTAAAGGTGCTCTACTGGGTCAGGTGATTTCTTTCAGACAGGAAGATTCTCTAAACTCTTGGGAAACATTTCCTCTAAAATGGGAGCAAGTCCTACACTTTTAGTCAAACTTTTATAAAGCCTTTAGAACAGCGCCATGCTCAGACAACCACTCAACAAATGAACTGGACTAATTATTCATTCTTTATAAAATTCTAATGGCAAGAATTTTGAAAGATTGAGAAATATTTGTTAGAATCAGCAGCAGAGATTACTAGATTTTCCTTAAACTTAGATAACAAAAAAGTATTATTATTATTTTGCAAAAAATATTTCAGTAATCACTAATTTTTTTATTTTTTAAATTATGAAAATATAATAACACATTTATGGAAGACTTGGAAAATACAGAACAAAGTTACATATAGTTCCATTATATATTATTGCTGTTCATTGTTCAATCACACATCATGTCTGACTCTTTGCAACCCCATGGACTGCAGCACACCAGGCTTCCTGTCCTTCATCGACTCCTAGAGTTTGTTCAAACCATGTCCATTAAGTCAGTGATGCCATTCAATCATCTCATCCTCTCTCGTCCCCTTCTCCTCCTGTCTTCAATCTTCCCCACCATCAAGGTCTTTTCTAATGAGCTGGCTCTTTACATCAATTGCCAAAGTATTGGAGCTTCAGCTTCAGTATCATTCCTTAAAAATTGTAGTTGGAGTTTCCATATCAAGCTCTCAAAAATTAATAGAATGAATAGACAGAAAAGTAGAAGTGTATTGTAGACCTGAAAAGTACTATGATCCAATTCAACATAATTAAGATTTATACAATTTTCACACAACAGCAGGATACAATTTCTATTCAAGTTCCTGTAGACTATAAACCAGGAGATGCTGGAACATATCCAGTGCTATAAAACAAGGTATTGAAATCAAACAGAGTCTGTTTTCTTATCACTGTAGAATTATGTTAGAAATCAATATCAAAAGATTCTTTAAAATAACCCACATATTTTCAAGTACAAAGTGACATTTACTAAGAGAGATCTTTGACTTAGCCATTGAAAGCCTCACTAAAGTTGAAAGACTAAAAAACACAGAGGGTGACTGCAGAGAAGAAGGCATTTAAATGAGAAAGTAATATCAAAATGATAAATTAATATCAATGATATTTAAAACCCATGTATTTAGAAATTAAATGTCCACTTTTAAATGATGGGTGTCTCTAGGAAACTGTGAAAAGGAAAATTAGAAAATATTTATAACAGAATAAAGATGAAAAGAAAATTTTTCAAAATTTTTTGTATGTAGCTGAAGTTACTCAATGCAGCTAAATAGAGTATGGAATCTCAAATAAGGTATGAAAACAAATAATGGAGACTAGCATAAAATTTTGTGAAATTTAAACAAAATTTGTACTTTAGTTAATAATAGTTTGTCACTTGTTAATTTCTTGCTTTTTTTTTTTTTACAGCATGGTATTTCCTTCTACTCTGAGAACTGGAGTAATCACATATATTTATTGAAATTTTAAGCTGAATTATTATTGAATGAATCATTATAGCAAAGACCTTATAGCATTTCTTAGACCATCTGTGATTTTGAATTTTTTCTACCTGTATCTCCTTCTGTGAAAATAAAGATCCTTTGGAGTCACACAAGAAATGATGTAGATAGATACAAATTCTTATTTGTACTTAAATGGAGGATACTTTGTTAGTTTTTGGCATAGCTAACAGTAGTATATTGGCTGGCTTAAGCTATCATTCTGGTGGTCACTTTGAAATAAAATAACTTATAAGAGGAAAATGCAAGCTTTCCTTGAATTTCCTCTAAAGTTTGGAAGATAAAATTGTCATAGGCTTTTCCTCATTACATAAAGAAAGGAAGGGTATCCTGATAGCCCCAAATATTCATATCAGTTCCATTACCTGTAAAGAATCACCTCCCAGTGCAAGAGACTCAGGAGACTTGGGTTCAGTCCCTGGGTCAGGAAGATCCCCTGCAGAAGGGCATGGCAACCCACTCCAGTGTTCTTGCCTGGAGAATTCCATGGACAGAGTAGCCTGGTGGACTACAGCCCATAAGGTATCAAAGAGTCCGATACGAATGAAGTGACTAAGCACACACACGCATTTCCAACACTAATCTTTTACCATACAAATTAATTTCAATATCTAAAGAGAAGCATAATAAGAATGTTATCTTAGATTCAAGCTTGTTGACCTCTGTGAATTATTTCTACTGAATGTTACTGTATTTTGCCACGGCCTTAGGTGATTTGATAGTCATGGGAAAAGTCTAAATGAATGTACAGCTGTTATATGATGTTTAAATTAAATGAGAGTATTTTAAGCCAGTATGTTTTGCTAGTTGGATTGAGGAAGGATGTAAATCCTACAGTTTTGTCATTGTGATGACTCATGAATATGCCATTGTGTTAATGTACCATCCTGTTGTTGAAGAAAGCTAGACTTAACATGCACCTTTAAATGCATTTATGTGTGAATATGCATATACATACATATTTTATAAAATAAAAATGAATACATGTGTATTTTTTCCTTCTGCTTATTTTATTTTTAAACAACTTAGCAAATAATTTAGTCAAGGTTATTGCCCTAATTTGAAAAGAACTTTGAATTTTGGCACCAAAAAAAAAAAAAGCTTAAGAATTGGATATTTTGTTTGTTATTATGTTGTTTTTTATTTACTTTAATTAAGTAACAATAAACCACAAGTGCTTGTGCGCTTAAATACCTTCAGTGAATTTAAAGACCTACAGAATTAATGGTTTAGGCAGACTTTCTTTGAGCAACAGAAACAAAGAGAAATCAATATGCCTATCTGTCAGAATTAAGCAGTTTTATATTCTGATGCAATAAATCTATCCTGAGTTAAATAAGAAGAAAAAAGTATCCAAAGCAATAAATCTGGATATGTAAACTTTCATAAAGAGATTCTATAGTCAAAAAATTTTAGAAAGGTTTAAATATCTTATTCCTTTTTGTATTTAATTTTTAAAAATCTTCTAAGCGAGAATTGCCTTTTTAAAAAATCACTGATGCCAAACATCTGCTTCTTTTCAGCTCATCTGCAACTGAGTAAAATAAAAAGAGGAAAAAAAAAAACCCACCAACTTTGCACAGTTATGCCATTGAAAAAAAACAACAAATCTTAATATCACTCTTAAAACTCTGCCTGTATATACTGAAAGTTAAGCAAATGAAAATATCCCAAACTGTAAGAAGTGAATAAAAAGAGAAAGTAAGAAAAAGAAATACTAACAAGAATAGTCTGGTCAATTCCAACCAACAGGTAGAACACTGCAAATCAAAAACTAAAACACACTGCAAAAATTGCTGCACCAACTAAACAAAATGAACCCAACTATTCTTTTTTTGAGCACATTAAACCAAAGAAGTGACTGAGAGAACTTATCCAAATTATAATGGTATGCATGCACCTAATCAACATACTGTCAACCCAAAGTGAACTGAGCTAACATTTCTTTCTATTTATAGTTTCACTTAATCTCAGGCAGAAAGTAATTAATTAACCAATATAACTGGTCATTTTGAATCAACTAAATAAAACAGTAGAGAATAGGGATATTGCTACTTTTCAACCAGTTATTTTGTCATCTAAGAGAAGCTGTATTAAATGGAGCCATTTCTAGGGGAAGTTCTACTGATTTAACCCATTTTAGCCCTTATTAAGAATAAATACAGTAGAAATCAGGAAAGGGATCTGGAATACAGTGCACTAGGAAAGATGACATTTAATTCTGTCCCAATACAAAGTTATCTTTAAAAAGCTTCTATCAACAAGCATCATTATCCCTGAAGAAACTGAGGATGTTAGTCAAAATGCTTGTGTCACTAAAAGAGAAAAGGATGGACTCTTGAAGTTATGGTAGTCATGTTGGTTTTGTTCACATGACCTTTACCTCTAAGCCTCTCCATTCTTTTGCCCAAAGACAGTTATATTTTACAAGATAGTTATATTTTACACTATTCTTCATGTAACTTTCTAAAATATTAATCACTGTGTCCTAGTCCTGATAATGATATATTTTCTAATTGCATCATAACAAAGTGAGTAGTTTAAGAAATAACTAACTATAAGAAAGAGACTTTTACTTTCTTTGCCTCATTATCTCCATTTTGCAGAAGCCAAAGTGAATACTGCTAGTCATACCGAGCAGGGATATTTTAAGGATCAATGGCATGGGTTACAGAGCTCTCAAAGAATGGTGCTATGGATATATTATATCTTATTGCTGTATTTTAAGCAAATGGGATCTCAGGCCCTTCAGAGAGATGGATAATCCCTTCAAATCCTTAAAGATTTGAATAATAGCTATAAGACTGGTGTTTAGTAAATATAATTTGATAACTATATAAAGATATAATTCCATGTGACTAGGCTTTTAAGAAAAAGAGTGAAGAAAACAAAAAGCTATAATAGTTAGATTTCATCGAATCATGTGAAAAAGCAGCTTGCATGTTAAAGAGACTTTGGGGAAATTTGAAGATGGCATGCATGCAAGCTAAGTTGCTTCTGGTGTGTCCAACTGTTTGCAACCCTATGGTCCACAGCCTGCCAAGTTCCTCTGTCCATAGGATTCTCCAGAAAAGAACACTGGAATGGATTGCCATGCCCTCCTCCAGGGAATCTTCCCAATTCAGGGATCAAACCCACATCCCTTACATCTCCTGCATTGGAAGAAGAATATAAAAAATAGTACAGTGAAAGGGGTCAAACAGACCTGAAGACTATGTCAAAATGAAGCAAAGAGAGGACTTCCCTAGTGGTCCAGGAGCTAAGACTCTGTGCTCCCAATGCAGAGGGACCAGGTTTATCCTTGGTCAGGGAACTAGATGCCACATGCCGTTAACTAAGAATTCAAGTTCACATGCCAAAATGAAGATCTAAGATCTTGCATGCAGTAACTAAGACCTGGTGCAGCCAAATAACAATTTTTTTTAATTGTTAAATAGGGGGAGGTCCTAAGATGGCAGAGGAATAGGACAAGGAGACTGCTTTCTCCCCCACAAATTCATCAAAAGAACATTTAAACACTGAGTAAATTCCACAAAACAACTTCTGAATGCCGGCAGAGGACATCAGGCATCCAGAAAAGCAGCCCAGTGTCTTCAAAAGGAGGTAGGAAAAAATATAAAAGACAAAAAAAGGACAAAAAAGGTGGGGACTGAGCTCTGTCCTGAGAAGGGAGTCTTAAAAAGAGAGAAGTTTCCAAACACCAGGAAACACTCTCACTGCCGAGTCTGTGGCGAGCCTTGAAAGCACAGAGGGCAACATAACAGAGAGGAAAAATAAATAAATAATTAAAACCCACAGATAATGGGCCCAATGTAACTCCCCCAGCGGAGAAGCAGCACAGACACCTGCACCCACCACTAGCAAGCGGGGGCTGGGCAGAGAGGCGTGGGCTGCATTGCTTAGAGTATCTGGCCTGAATGCCCCGAGGTCAATTTGAGGGAACTAACTTGGGCTAGCAAACCCGACTGTGGGATAGCTACCGTGGGAAAAGCCCAAAGACACCGCCAGGCCCACACACAGAAGAAAGGACTGAACAGAGCTGGCTGCAGACCATCCCCCTCCGGTGATAGGCAGCCAGAGCTGGAAGGGGGCAATCGCAGCCCTAGAGACGCATTATCTACCAAACTGCAAGCAGGCTTCTTTGCTAACTAAGACTTTTTGGGGTTCTGGACAGTCAACATCCTCCTGAGAAGGTGCGCCGGTTGTACACCCAGAAAACTGAGTGGCAGGGATGGGGGAGGCAATAGGTCGCAGCGACCACGCTCGCCAAACACCTCATCACCTGAGCTGCTCAGACCTGGGAAGGGCACAAAAT
>SJYC01124656.1:0-24129 GCA_006408675.1 Madoqua kirkii | reverse complement strand
TTTTATCTTTTTTTAAAGTGACTTTCAAAACATATGGTTTGTTCTTTTCACTATCCTTGACCAAAAAGAAAAAAAAACAAACATGTCTTTCATCCTGGAATAATGAATTAATTTAGAAAAGAGTAAAACTGAGGCAAGTATTGCTAATGAGAAGGGTGGTCAGTTGGGAACTAACCTTTTCGGTTGAAGGACATATGCCACTATAAGACAATGAGACTGATCTCAAATGACCTTTCAACTCTAAAATTCTACATGACATTCCCTGAAATTATCTTCTGCAACTTATAAATTCAGAGAGCAATTCCAAAGGAAGAGTGCCAAAATGTTTTACAGCAATGGCAACATTGTTAAATTCATGAAGAGCATCCGGAGGGCGCCATTTTGAAAGACAATCACATTTTGTCACACATGATTGTCGAAAAAAATTGTCAGTCCCACTGCTTTCTAGTTACATATTTTACTTAAGCTTCAGTTGTTTTCCTTCCATCTACTGAACTATTAAATGAGCTAAATTGTTGCCAAATCTTGTCTTTTAATTCAAACAATTTTCCTGTACTTTCGGTCTTTTGTTTCTGTAGTCCCCGTCATGATCTAGATTAAAGGTCAGCAATTTGGACGTTGGTGGGGGAGGCAGATTTAAATACATTAGGCTTTGTAGGCCAAGAGGCAAAATCAAAAGTATAATGGAGGTATTTATACAACAAGAGAGAAAACCCCTATTCCATTTGCCTGGGGTGGGTATTTCAGGTAATGAGGACATTTTGTGACCAGATGCAGTCTAAAGAAGACTTTCATAGGCTGATGATGGACTAAACTAAGGGGGAAGGACCTAGCAGGCAATGGGGTAGCGGCTTCCACGGTCACTGACACCATCAGCCTAGTGAAATCCAGATCCTGTGCACCACCTCAACTTGGACAGATGCTCAGAGGTGAAGTCATTCACCAGACTGAGATTTGACCGCTTGGTGCACACCAGTTGCCAAAGGAGAGTCCCCAGAGTGTAGTGGCAATGGGCACAGACCCTGGACAGTGAGAAGGAGTGACTGCAGCTGCCGGGTGTGAAACGAGCATGGGGAGGGACCCTCCATGCTTCCTCACTGGCCCTGGGGCTTCATGGCTCTTCGTGCTAGTTTGCTGGGGTAACGCCCACAATCAGCCCCAAAACAGGCAAGCAGGCCAGCTTTGGCTCAGCCATGGTTTGTAACTTGGGGTTAAGATTATCATTAGTCTGCAGTCCTTATTTTATTAAATCCCAAGAGCGAGCCATCTCTTTGAGAAATTACCTTTCCCGAGGAAAATAGTAATAGGTATAAAAAAGATCCTACACTCATCCTCAAGAACTATTTCTTCCAATAAATTATTTTTAAGCCTATCCCAAATTCATCACTTAGCAGTTTCTCCTGTTCTTCCTCACTTTAGCAGAAAAATGTAATGTCCCAATTCCCTTCATGAATAATGGAACTTAGGTATTAATAAATTCTTAAGTGGTTCTGCATTCTTTTTCCAGAGGCTACTGCACTATGGTTTAGAACAGGGGTCAGGAAACTATAGCCTGTGGGACAAAACCAGTCACCCCTATCCGCATTTTGTATGGCCCACAGCTAAGAAAGATTTTTACATTTTTAAATGGTTGGAAAAAAATCAAAAGAAAAATACTATTTGTGACACATAAAAATTTATGAAATTCAAATTTTAGTGTCCATAAATAAAGTTTTATTGGAACACAGCCATGCTTATTCATTTACATATTATCTATGACTGCTTTGCACTAAACGGCAGTTGAGTAGTTGCGACAGAGACCATATGGCCTGCAAAGCCTAAAATATTTACTATCTGGCCCTTTACAGAAAAAAAGAATGCCAACTGCTGGTTTGAGTAAAACTCTAAAATCAGACTGTCTGTGTTCAAATCCCTCCTCACCATTTTTAGTACTGTGTTCTCTTGAACAATTTACTTAACCTCTTTTTATATCAGTTCCTTCATTATGACATAGGGATATGGTAGCACTTACTTCATATATTGGCGTGAACAATAAATGTATTGATCTGTGTAAATCACTGGCACATAGTAAGCATTCAATAAATGCTAGTTATGTTTATTGTTTTTCTGAAATTGGATTTACTTGTAGAAATATGCATAATAATGAAACAAATATGATGTTTCCATCTATAAAAAGCAACCAGATGGCAAAAGTATTTGAATTTTCACATGGGTGTGTTGGTATTATAAACATTAATAAGAAACATTTAGTTGGAACTATAGATTCTGTACAGGGATATGAAAGACACCATGATTTCTTCCAGAAGCTATTAGTCTCCTGAGAGAACAAAGTTCAAACACATGAAACAGAAGTACTTTAAAAAGATTACCTCCTCTAACAAAAGATTTTAAAAACATACATGTTTTCTACTGCTTTAATAGCAACAGAATATTTAATTATCTTGACTATGTCGGATATATTATTGAAAGTAAAAAAAATCAACAGAAATCAGTTCCATTTCTATACACTAACATTAAACTATCCGAAGAACAAATTAAGAAAGCAATCCCATTTACAATTGCATCAGAACAATAACATAGTTAGAAATAAATTTAACCAAGAAGGTATGAGACAGGTACAATGAAAATTATCTATGCCAAAGCCTTTGACTGTGTGGATCACAATAAACTGTGGAATATTCTGAAAGAGATGGGAATACCAGACCACTATACCTGCCTCTTGAGAAACCTATATGCAGGAAGCAACAGTTAGAACTGGACATGGAACAACAGACTAGTTCCAAATAGGAAAAGAAGTACGTCAAGGCTGTATATTGTCACCCTGCTTATTTAACTTCTATGTAGAGTACATCATGAGAAACGCTGGGCTGGAAGAAGCACAAGCTGGAATCAAGATTGCCAGGAGAAATATCAATAACCCCAGATATGCAGATGACATCATCCTTATGGCAGAAAGTGAGGAGGAACTAAAAAGCCTCTTGATGAAAGTGAAAGAGGAGAGTGAAAAAGTTGGCTTAAAGCTCAACATTCAGAAAATGAAGATCATAGCATCTGGTCCCATCACTTCATGACAAATAGATGAAGAAACAGGGCAAACAGTGTCAGACTTTATTTTGGGGGGCTCCAAAATCACTGCAGATGGTGACTGCAGCCAGGAAATTAGAAGACGCTTACTCCTTGGAAGAAAAGTTATGACCAACCTAGATAGCATATTCAAAAGCAGAGATATTACTTTGCCAACAAAGGTCCGTCTAGTCTAGGCGATGGTCTTTCCAGTGGTCATGTATGGATGTGAGAGTTGGACTGTGAAGAAGGCTGAGCGCCGAAGAATTGATGCTTTTGACCTGTGGTGTTGGAGAAGACTCTTGAGAGTCCCTTGGACTGCAAGAAGACCCAACCAGTCCATTCTGAAGGAGATCAGCCCTGGGATTTCTTTGGAAGGAATGATGCTAAAGCTGAAACTCCAGTACTTTGGCCACCTCATGTGAAGAGTTGACTCATTGGAAAAGACTCTGATGCGGGGAGGGATTGGAGGCAGGAGGAGAAGGGGATGACCGAGGATGAGATGGCTGGATGGCATCACCAACTCGATGGATGTAAGTCTGAATGAACTCCGGGAGTTGGTGATGGACAGGAAGGCCTGGCATGCTGTGATTCATGAGGTTGCAAAGAGTTGGACATGACTGAGTGACTGAACTGAACTGAACTGAATGAAAGAAGTTGAAAAAGACACAAATAAATGGAAAGATATACTGTGTTTTTAAATTGGAAAAAATAATTATGAAATGTCTGTACTACCCAAAGCAATCTACAGATTTACTTCAATTGCTATCAAACTTCAAATGTTATTTTTTACAGAAATAGAAGAAACTCTCCTAAAATTTGTATGGAACCACAAAATATCCTGACTACCAAAATATATTCTGAGAAAGAACAAAAGTGGAGGCATCACACTTTCTGATTTCAAAGTATATTATAAGGCTACAGTAATCAAAACAATACAGTACTGGTATAAAAACAGGCACATAGGACAGTGGAACAGACTACAAAGCCCAAACATAAACCCACTCATAAGCAGTCAACTGATTTTTGACAAAAGAGTCTAGAGCACACAGTGGAGGAAAGACAGTCCCTTCAATAAATTCTGTTGGGAAAACTGGATAGTCACATACAAAAAAATGAAACTGGACCCCTATCTGAAACTACTCACAAAAATTAACTCAAGATCAGTTAAAGTCTTACATGTAAGACCTAAAATTGTAAGACTCCTGGAAGAAAACATAGTAAAAAATATTCTTAACCCTGATCTTGGTTATAATTTCTTCAAGGAATTATTAAGAAACTATTAATAAGACAAAAACAGAGGAACAAAACCTAAAATAAACAAATGGAATTATATCAAACTAAAGGGCTCAATATCACTAATCATCAAGGAAATGCAAAACAACCACGCTATCACCTCACACCTATCAAAATGACTATCAAAAAGACAAGAGATAACAAGTGTTGGTGAAAACGTGGAGAAACAGGAATGCTTGTAAACTGTTGGTGGGAATGCACATTGGTGGAGCCACTATTGAAAACAGTGTGGTGGTTTCTCAAAAAATTAACGATTTAATTATCACATGATCCAGCAATCTTACTCCAGGGTATATATCCGAAGAAACTGAAAGCAGTATATTGAAGAATATCTGCACACCCATGTTTATTGCAGCATTATCCACAATAGCCAAGATATGGAAACAACCTAAATGTCCCTTAACAGATGAACAGGTAAGTAAAAACGTATGTATACCACAAGAGAACATTATTCAGCCATATAAAAGAAGGAAATCCTACCATTTACAATATGGAAGAACCTGAAGAGTATTAAGCTAAAGTGAAATAAGTCAGACAAAGACAAACAGTATATGGCATCATATTTACGTGGAATCTTAAAAAAAAAAAAAAGCAACTTTAAGAGAAACAGAGAAAGAAAGGTGGATCCTAGGGACTGAGGAGATAAGTGAAAGGATACAAATTTTCTGTTATAGAAATAGTAAGGTCTGGCGATCTAATATACAGTGTGGTGATTATAGTTAATGATATGGTATTGCATACTTAAAAGTTGCTGAGAGTAGATCTTAAGCATTCTCACCACACACAAACAGAAAAGTTGATTATGTGAGGTGATGTATATATTAATTATCTTAATTCTGGTAATCATTCCACAATGTATGTGTATATCAAATCATCACAGTACACACTTTAAATACATACAGTTACATTTGTCAATTATTCCTCAATGAGGTTAGAAAACATTACTTTTCTACCAAAAAATTAAAAACGTTTATTTTTTCCTGGTATTTTATAGCAACTCAGAATTCTGAATTATTTCAAGATTATTTACTGAGACTAATAACAGTGCTGAGCCACAAATCATCTGCTCTTCTTTCCCTTATCAACACATTTGCCACCTATAACCTAATGTTTATTAGTCCCACCTCTGGGGTAGAATAATGGTTGAATGATGAATTGTAAATTAGCTTTTTATTCTTCTCACTAACATCAGGCATCATAAACAGACTTGAAATTTCCCAAAGCATTCTAAATGGACAATACTGTTAGTACATAAATTACAACTCTTAATCAAAAAGCTCTATTTTGAACTTAAAACGGATAATCAGAGACTTTTTCAATAAGGGAAACATGACCATTCATTAATTCAACACTATTTTTGCATACCACAGAGTATCCAGAAAGTGAGTTAGTCATGTCCAGTTTTTTTGTGACCTCGTGGACCATAGCCCACCAGGCTCCTCTGTGCATGGAACTCTTGAGGCAAGGATACTGGAGGGGGTAGCTATTCCCTTCTCCAGGGATCTTCCCAACCCAGAGTTGTGAACAAATCAGGTAGCCAGTACTCCATGGAACCTGGCACTCTTGTGATTCGGGAGTGGTATGAAATGATCCTGACTTACTACTCTCAAACTTCCTTCCAGTTTATCCTGTCAAGAATTGCACATTAATATTCCCTGAACCCTATTTTTGTCAGCACATTTTCTTGTTCAAAAAGCTAAGGAAAAATAAAAACTGAAAAGGTGACCTAAAGAATGGGGTAAAATGTTTGTAAACTACATCTGATCAGATCCACTGCAAACTCCTTTGCATGGCGTTTAGGGCTTTTTGTGATCTAATCCAAGACTATCTGTTTTGAATTTTCTCTTATAACTGTACTTTCAAGCTTTCATTCGTAACTCTGTTTCAGACAAATTTATCTACTTTGTTTCCTATGATTATATCTTTTGCTTCTCCATCTCTAGCTCCTAAAACAAGACTACCTTAATCGGAAATGAAAATTGGCTAGTGTTGATGGAAAACTTTTAAATGTAAAAATATGAATGAAGCACAGATGGGGTTTTATTCTTTCTCTTAGATGTCTTTTTGTCTTCTCTCTAACATATCAAGACTGAATATTAATCAATGCCTCCTGGAACTGTTTCTGCCACACATAATTCTTTGCTCAATGTAATACTCAAGGTTGTGGTGGATCATTCAACATTAAACTTCAAACTTTCATTGTATTGCAGTGACTAAACATGCATTTAAAGCTTTCAATATTTAAATTTTGCCAAACTAGGAGCTATATGAGAACAAGGGCTTGACTATATGATCTTGTCAAGTGCTGTTATCTCTAGCAGAAAAAAAATCCATAAATATTTTTATTAAATCAATGGATCCTATTTTCTCTCAAAAATTGATTATATCTTTTGCTTCTCCATCTCTAGCTCCTAAAACAAGACTACCTTAATCGGAAATGAAAATTGGCTAGTGTTGATGGAAAACTTTTAAATGTAAAAATATGAATGAAGCACAGATGGGGTTTTATTCTTTCTCTTAGATGTCTTTTTGTCTTCTCTCTAACATATCAAGACTGAATATTAATCAATGCCTCCTGGAACTGTTTCTGCCACACATAATTCTTTGCTCAATGTAATACTCAAGGTTGTGGTGGATCATTCAACATTAAACTTCAAACTTTCATTGTATTGCAGTGACTAAACATGCATTTAAAGCTTTCAATATTTAAATTTTGCCAAACTAGGAGCTATATGAGAACAAGGGCTTGACTATATGATCTTGTCAAGTGCTGTTATCTCTAGCAGAAAAAAAATCCATAAATATTTTTATTAAATCAATGGATCCTATTTTCTCTCTAAAAACACTCCTCCCTCAATTTTTATTTAATGAAATATTATTTAATACGTAATTTGAATCAGGCAGGTACTATATTAATCTATAATAATGCAAAGATAAAAAACAAATATTGAAAAGTTAACAGTATATTTTAATAGGGTGAATGAAATATAAACATTTCTTTCCCCATGTTTCAATAAAAGTTTATTTGAATCTTCATAATAAGTCTAAGCATAGCCTTCTGTGCTATGCTTAGTTTCAAAAAATATTTGCATTTTTCCAGGCACAACACTCTAAGTACTCAATGATCAGGATCAGTCTCTTCTCTTTGAATTTCTTTAGAATTTTTTAGGCAATATTTTACACGTGTTAAGTCCCTAAGACACTAAGAGTGTCTGACTCTGCAGTGCTATGGACTATAGCCTGCCAGGCTTCTCTGTCAATTACATTCTCTAGGCAAGAATACTGGAGTGGGCTGCCATGCCCTCCTCCAGAAGATCCTCCCAACCCAGGGATCAAACCCACTTCTCCTGCGGCTCCTGCACTGCAGGTGGATTCTCTACCACTGAGCCACTGAGGAAACATATATGTTCAGTTCAGTTCAGTTGCTCAGTCGTGTCCAGCTCTTTGCGACCTCATGAATCACAGCATGCCAGGTCTCCTTGTCCATCACCAACTTCCAGAGTTTACCCAAATTCATGTCCATCAAGTCGGTGATGCCATCCAGCCATCTGATCCTCTGTCGTCCCCTTCTCCTCCTGCCCCCAATCCCTCCCAGCATCAGGGTCTTTTCCAGTGAGTCAACTCTTCGCATAAGGTGGCCAAAGTATTGGAGTTTCAGCTTTAGCATCAGTCCTTCCAATGAACACCCAGGACTGGTCTCTTTTAGAATGGACTGGTTGGATCTCCCTGCAGTTCAAGGGACTCTCAAGAGTCTTCTCCAACACCACAGTTCAAAAGCATCAGTTGTTCTGTGCTCAGCTTTCTTCACAGTCAAACTCTCACATCCATACATGACCATTGGAAAAACCATAGCCCTGACTAGACAGAACTTCATTGACAAAGTAATGTCTGTGCTTTTTAATATGCTGTCTAGGTTGGGCATATATGTAGTTGATGCTAAAAAAACATTTTGTTGAACTGAACAATTTTGGCAATAAAAATAACTAACATATTCAAAGCCCTTATATCATAAACATATAATGCCACGTAGTAAACTTCACACTTAATAGTCACATATACAACTTCAGCTTATATTTGTGATTTGTTTTTCATTTTCTGCTATTTTACTTACAGAGTAAGAACTTTGCCTTAGAAACCTAGGATCCTGCATCCAGATCATCTTTTTCAGTAGATGTGCCAACTGCCCACAGCCCACACAATATATATTCTGCATTACTGCATCCCCAAGCTGAACTTTATTGGAAGGTAATCCCAGAGAGGACTGTTCTTGTCTCACTCTTCACCATTTTCGTTATAGCTTATCTTTTTCTTAATTCATTCACTAGGAATGATTTATAGAACAGACCTTAACTCAGTCATATTGATCTGCCTCTTGTGGTTATTATGATGGAGTCAAATTTTACTGCATTTTCAAGATTAAGATTCTATGTAGCCCTATCAAGTTTCCAAGTAATACTTTCAATGGCTTTTGATTCAGTGTAATTTCCTTTTTATACAGCAGTGGTCTTAACATGTTTAAAGAGAAACAGAATACCTAGGGAGTGACATTTTAAGTAAATGAAGGTCGTTATTAGAAATAAAAACAATTGTGTCAGTCCAAGTTGATACATGGGTTGCACTTCTGGATGGGATTATAATTCATTTTTTAAAAAGAATGATTTTATATTAGCATGTCCTGGCATTTACAAGGAGGTGAGGTGGTAGTTATGTATTTGCATATAAACAAAAACTTAACACAAAGCTAAGCTTGTTTCACTGTTACTTTATTTAATGTACTACATTAAACTTTTAATTTGGGGAAAAAATATTTCTGCAAATCATCAGTCTCTGAATCAAGTCTCCAAGCTACTAGCCACCTCAACAAAGGCTCTCCTAATACATCAGTAATGTGTGGGTGTTATTAGAGGGAACCTTCCTCATTTTTCAACAGCTTCACTTTAAAATATATTTATATGCCTACTCTTTAGTCTCAAAGACTTGTCTCTTCTCCTTTCAAAGGTCATCTCCTCCACTTGTTCTCTTAATCATTTTCTCTTTTGTTCAGTCTCTCCTCTGTCAATTTCCTCATCTCTACCTTGTCTTCAAGCTCTCCCTGTCCAAAGGATACCCCCTATTTTACCCCTATTTTTGCTTATTAATTCATGTATACATCAAGTTATCCAACAAATTCACTTTGATCCTGTATTGTTTCTCATGGACGGGTCATGCTCTGAACTTCCTTTCATGACTAGCTCAAACTGCCCTTGTTTTTAAATTAACCTCTTATTCCTATGGATAATCCCCTAGGTTCTATTACACTCCTGAAATTGCATTCTTGAAGGTTTCAGAGTCTTGGTGCCCTCTTTCTGTCAAATTCAAACAAGCTTTCAGGTTTTGTAACCCTCTGTCTTTGTGAAATTCCTGGAAGGTTTGATTACAACCAATGTCTTCTGCTTCTGTAATATTACCCCACCTCTCTGACTGTAATTTTCTATCTTCTCATTGGCATCTCCTTCTATTAAAACAATCACGAGAAATAAAGTATCTTCAACTATTTCCTATGTGTTGTCTTATTTTTCTTGCATGTAGTTTCCCACTGTCCTCCCATATCTTTCATTACTAGGTGCATACTGTTTATGTACAAAGCAAGTTATTAAAAAGAAACTGATATCTGTGATTCTCATTTTTTTTTTACTTCTAATCCTTTAAGTAAGTGCTTTGTTGTGTTTCTAAATATGTTTTTTGACCTCGAGAGAAACTGGGAATAGTAGCTTTGGTGTTTCCTGCTCACAAAGAAGATATTTTTTGAGAAAAGGAGATGGAGCAGGACTGAACAGAAGGAAGCTGAAGTACTTCAAAGCAAGCCCTATAAGTGGCTAGACTCAGTCCCTGATTCCAGACGGCACCCCCTCGTAGGCCCATGATGAGCAGATAAGATGAAGGCTGAGAGGGCATCACTGAGTGCATTTGTGTTCTGGGTATCAGGGCTCAAGAACAGCACCATATAATGCATGCTTGTGAGTGTGCTAGGTCGCTTTGGTTATGTCCAGCTCTTGTGATCCTATGGACCTGTAGCCCACCAGGCTACCCTGTCCATAGGATTCTCCAGTAAGAATACTGGAGTGGATTGCTATGCCCACCTCCTGGGGGTCTTCCCCACCCAGGGGTGGAACCTGCATCTCTTACATCTTCTGCCTTGTCAGGCGGTTCTTTACCACTAGCGCCACCTGTGAAGCCTGCATCACATAGCAGAAAAAGTAAAAGAAGCAGTGCTGACCCTCCCAACTTAGGAGCCTAGTCTCTCCCCAGTTTTGCAGGGGAAATATGCTCATGATTCTTTCACAATGACATTAAAGGGGGGCTTGGGAAGCCTCGATAGTAACTGAGGTTGGTTTTCTGCCCACCAGACAGATAAGAAATTGGAGAGGATTAAATTTCACTTAGAGATATAGTTATGTTGACTCTCAGGGCAACATTAATTCTCTGAATTTATATTACCTGCTTTGACCTCTCTCCTGAATTTCAGTTCTGATTGCAGAATCTACATTTTCTCTCGCATGCTACATTATGACCTCTAACTCAATTTATCTTACAGTGGGGTTGGATTTTAGGTTATAAATAACACTGCAAAGAACATGCCTAGGACCATGTCTTTCTTCTAGATTATTTCCATAAGATAAATTCCCAGAAGTGGGCTCACTAGGTCAGGGTCAGAGTCAGATGGAAGGCAAGAGTTCAATAAGAGACTTGCTGCGGTAAGACGAATTGTTTATTGTACATGGAAAACTAAAATGAATAAAAAAGAAGCCTTGGGGAGAGAACTCTATGTTGCTCTCTCTTCTGTTTTTACCCTTATACTCTCTCGTAGGCCAGTATCTTAGTTCTCTCACCTTTCTCACTCTACCTCCGTGTTTCCTCACCTATTGACATTCTTTTGTGGTGAGGGGCAGGGAAAGGATCTTTCCTGTGTCTGGGAGGATATTTAACAGCATTCCCAGACTCTACCTACCAATACCAGTAGCAAACAAACTTCTCCAAGCTGTAACAAGATGTTTCCAGATGGTGTCAAATGTCCCCTAGAGGTGAACCACTATACTACATTTCTTTAAGTCAACAATTTTAACACGAAAGATACTTTGGCACAGCTATTTTATTTAGGGTTTTTTTTTTTTCCTTTGATATATGGAACTTCACTGCATCCTGAAAAACACAGTTATAAACCTGTTTTTAATAAATGAAAAAAAAAGTACTGTTGATATCAGATCACTATATCTTGAAAACTTATTAGAACCCTTGTTTTTGTTTAGTCACTAAGTCATATCCAACTCTTTGCGACCCCATGGATGGTAGCCTGTCAGGCTCCTCTGTCCATGGGATTTCCCAGGCAAGAATACTGCAGTGGGTTGCCATTTCCTTCTCCAAATGTGTGCTTTAGAGGAATTGAAATGTTCCTTTAACATGATAGTTCACAAGAGTGACCCATGGAGTAGTGTGAGAAAAGGCACAGTCAAGGATCTCTTAGGTGAGCATAGATAGACGCTGGAAACTTTCTCCATCACTCTGGAAAGCTGATATATTAAGAAGCAATATATTGACTCTAGGACTTCTCTGATGACTCAGACAGTAAAGAATCCACCTGCAATGTGGGAGACCTGGGTTTGATCCCTGGGTTGGGAAGATCCCCTGGAGAAGGGAATCAAGTGTTAGTCGCTCAGTCATGCCTGACTCTTTGCAACTCCACGGACTGCAGCCCACAGGGTTCGTCTGCCCATAGGATTTTCCAGGCAAGGATACTGGAGTGGGTCGTCGTTTCCTTCTCCAGGGGATCTTCTCGATCCAGGGATTGAAGCTGGGTCTCCTGCACTGCCAGCAGATTCTTAACTGACTGAGCTACAAGGAAAGCACTACAGATTCAGATACCATACAAACTTAAAGAGTTCAGAGTATTAAGATTCTGTAAACCTGGAATAAAATATAGAAGAGGAGTTATGTGTAACCATATATGTAAATTCTGACTCCATGATGGCCAGTTTCTTTGCTTCATTTTTGGTAAGGATAAACGTCTTACGTTATCTGGGTAAAATGGGAAAAAAGCTCCAGTAGATAGGGCATTAGGGATCTAGCCCTCTTCCGGTACTGACAGATTTTTCTCAACAACCGCAATGCTTGAGCACTGGTTTCACTACCTCTGTTTTCTCCTTCCAATGGGCTGAACGAAAAATCATTATCATTATCACTAAAGGAAGGGAAGCACTGAGAAAGAAGCCAACCCACAAATATAACAGCTTAAATGCTAACCAGCTTTGTGGTTGTTTGTGATGAATAACTATTTTCAGATTGCATTTCAGCCATTTATATTAAAATACTATATCAGTGCAAAATAACAGAGTTGCTGTAGGCTGCCACCCAGCTGCTCATTTCCCTGTCAGAAGCTGTTTCTTTTCAGATATAATCTGGTAAGAGGCAACTTGCCACCTTATACTGGTAGATGTCAAAAGGAAAGACACTTCACACACACACACAAAACATTATTGCTGGAAAAAGCAGTTCAAGTTAATAAAAAGGCAGGTGTAAAGTTATTGTATTAAACTTCAGAAGATTAAAAATTTTAAAGGTTTTTAAGATTAATTTTAAAGTTTTGAAAATGAATTTTATTGAATTTAGCAACAAAATTAATTTAATTCCAAGGAAGTATAATACTATCAATAAACTTTGAATAAGAGGTTCTCTTGTACAAAGATCTGATTTGGCTCCTTTTTGAATCTCTAATAGCTATAATACAACTATGAATAGGAGACATGTTTATGTACATTTATTAGGTCAAATGCCATCTAGTCATTCTCAGATGATTGACAAGATTTTGTTTTTTCTTGTAGCTCTCTCTACCTGCTGGGCAGTTTGGTTACCCCTCTCCCTTCTTAGTTTCCCAGGTGGCACAGTGGTAAAGAATCTACCTGCCAATGCAGGAGACATGGGAAATGGGTTCAATCCCCGGACCAGAAATATCCCTTGGAGGAGGAAATAGCAACCCACTCCAGTATTCTTGCCTGGAAAATTCCATGGACAGAGAGGGGCCTGGTGGGCTGCAGTCCATGGGATGCCAAAGAATTGGACATGACTGAGCATACACATACACACACACACACATACACACTCCCCTCTTAACCTCAGTGTGAACTCATAACTTTATCCCAAGATAATTCCTTCTTTAGATACCTGTATTTAATGAAAATTTTGTTTACTCAATTAACCAAGAATTAAAACCACAGTTGAATTTGATTTTTCCGAAACACTTTGTCTTATTTCTCCTCTAAAATTACTCTCAGGTCTAACTACCATGGTTCCATCCTAATTGTAGTGTGTACAATGGATGTTCATGGGCCTGGACCCTAGTTATGAGTAGTGAGACTCTAAGCAAATCTCTTGGTTTCTATAGTTAGTTTCTTTTCCAGACTGTAAAGGGGTTATACCTGATCCATGTTTTACAAACAGCAAGTCACAACTTATTAGAAAATCTTAATATAAATACAATATAGTTCCATCAGCCTCTCTACAATTTAAAAAGATAATTTGTAATTATGTGTGTACATAAAACATTTCCTATCTATGGCTCACAGTAAAAAAAAAAAAAAAAAACCTTGAAAGCCAATGAGCTAGATGATTTGAAGGTCCTTCCACTGATAAATTATAAGATTTTATTCTGGGCCTTTACCATTTCATGCTGACAAAGGTCCATCTAGTCAAAGCTATGGTTTTTCCAGTAGTCATGTATGGATGTGAGGCTTGGACTACAAAGAGAGTTGAGCGCCAAAGAATTGATGCTTTTGAACTGTGGTGTTGGAGAAGACTCTTGAGAGTCCCTTGGACTGCAAGGAGATCCAACTAGTCCATCCTAAAGGAAATCAGTCCTGAATATTCATTGGAAGAACTGATGCTGAAGCTGAAACTCCAATACTTTGGCCACCTAATACAAAGAACTGACTCACTGGAAAAGACCCTGATGCTGGGAAAGATTTAAGGCAGGAGGAGAAGAGGACCACAGAGGATGACATAGTTGTATGGCATCACCAACTTGATGGACATGAATATGAGCAAACTCCGGGAGTTGGTGATGGACAGGTAAGCCTGACATGCTGCAGTCCATGGGTTTGCAAAGAGTTGAACTTGACTGAGCGACTTAACTGAACTGAATCACTTCATGCACAGATTATTTCAATAGCCTTCTAACTATTTTGCCTTGCCTAAAGTCTCTTCCCCTTTCAATCCATCATGTACACTACTGCTAGGCTGCTCCTATATAGCTTTTTCCAAGTGTAATTCCTAGGATCAGAATCCTTGATGTAAGGATCTCCTTTTGGAAGAAATTTCCACACTTAGGATGAAAAGTTCCTCCCCATCCACATCCTCCTTATCCTTATAATCTAATTCTACCCTGTCCTATATGATCTCTGGGTTTCATCAAATCTATCCACTTATCATCTCCTGAATATTCTTTCCAAATTGCCACCTGTAAGACTGGCCCCACCTGTCTTCCCAGTAGGAATACTTTCCCTCCTTCAGTTCAGCTCAGTTCAGTTGCTCAGTCGTGTCCAACTCTTTGCGACCCCATGAATCACAGCATGCCAGGCCTCCCTGTCCATCACCAACTCCTGGAGTTCACTCAGATTCACATCCATCAAGTCAGTGATGTCATCCAGCCATCTCATCCTTGGTCGTCCCTTCTTCTCCTGCCCCCAATCCCTCCCAGCATCAAAGTATTTTCCAATGAGTCAACTCTTTGCACGAGGTGGCCAAAGTACTGGAGTTTCAGCTTTAGCACCATTCCTTCCAAAGAAATCCCAGAGATGATCTCCTTCAGAATGGACTGGTTGGATCTCCTTGCAGTCCAAGGGACTCTCAAGAGTCTTCTCCAGCACCACAGTTCAAAAGCATCAATTCTTCGGCGCTCAACCTTTCAACTCTCACATTCATACACGACCACAGGAAAAACCATAGCCTTGACTAGACGAACCTTTGTTGTCAAAGTAATGTCTCTGCTTTTGAATATGCCATTTAGGTTACAGGTATCCTAAGCTTATTTTTCCAGATAAGCTCATTTTGCAAGTTGAAGAAAAGGCCTGATAACATTTTGATCAAGATTATTTTGATGAGGACAAAATTAATTTAGAACAGAAAGCTGTGCCCTATTGAATCTTTTAAACTTCATTTAGGTTACAGGTATCCTAGCTTATTTTTCCAGATAAGCTCATTTTGCAAGTTGAAGAAAAGGCCTGATAACATTTTGATCAGGATTATTTTGATGAGGACAAAATTAATTTAGAACAGAAAGCTGTGCCCTATTGAATCTTTTAAACTTGCAAACAATACATGTCTTTTTAGGTTTTCTAGCCTTCTTTTATGTCTCCTTGGTAGTGTTTTAAATTTTTCTTCAAATATATTCCAGGAAATCACATTGTATCTGGTAAACACTTAATAAGTATTTGTTAAGGACAAATTTATTAACTTTAAATGATAGATTCATACCTATTTTGGTTGATATGCTGTTCATTTTAATTCATTCAACCTAATACTAAGATTTAAAGTTAAAAAAAAAAACTTTAAAATGAAAATGATTGGTTAAAACCACTGATAAATATATTTTAAAAAGGAAAGTGCCTTGGATGTAAATTCTGAGAACTGGAATTCACTTTTACTACTCCCAGCTAGTGCTTAAAAAAAATAGTCAGAAAAATTTGGTAAAAACAAGCAGTAAAAAATCCACAGAAACCTAGATTTTCCTGGCACTACCACTGACTTGCTCTTCCTCAGAAGGTTGATTATTTGTCATTCTGTATTCCTTTTCTTTCTATACATTTTAGATAGTTGTAAGATCTGTCTCCTCTTCAGCATCCCTGAGTACTCACTGTTAAACTGAAACTAATAAGTATCTTTGATATTAGGAGTAGGTTTTATACTCTTAGAGACAGATTAGATGATTATGGGGAAGACCACAATGATGAAGATTTGCGGAGAAGACCTTAGAATGGATCCTCTAAGTACCGTAACTCTTCCCCACCTGGGTCAGGAGAAGTTTGAAAATGAAGTAAAGAGTAAATATGGGAGCCAAGATATTACACTTGCTATGGATAGAGGCTAGTTGAATGATTTTTTTGGAGCCGTGATTAAATTTGAATGAGACTAAGAGCATTTTTATTTTTCCAACTTTCCCTAGAACTATGATTCACCTTCTTTTCTTATTAAAAAAAAATAGAAGAAAAGACTATGGCATTATCACAGGGGTCCACATACAAGCAAGATCATCTCAGAGGACTTTTCAACTTTTGAATCTCGTGGTTGTAAAATCCATTATCATCCGATTGCATAAAAATAACACATAAATGTTATAGACCATAAAGCTTGAAGTGTGGTTGTAAATTATATAAGCATATCTGTACTATACATATTCATGTTGGGATGCATTCAAATGATGAAAAATATTCTTTGCTCCATTGCTGCACTGAGTTTCTTTTCTAAAATATGTTCTGGAGTCATCGGCAGTGTCTCCTCTTTTGCAAATGACTAATGTGAGAAGGTAACTTTGGAAATTGCATTGCGATGTAATCATCCATATTGTGTATTGTAGATAAAATTGATTAGAATAATATTGAAAATCCCCCAAGGGACTCTACAATTATAAGTCAAGTCCCAACTGGAAAAGGTTTTTTGAAAAGTTGGCAGATGTCTTAATGAAAATGAAGCATTGCAGTAATATATTAGGGCAATTTGTTCATTATTGACAAGCAAATCACTAAACTATATAAATTACTGGATTAGACAGGCAGAATTACTTTTCTTTCAGCGAATGGTTAATCAAATATTACTTTTAAATGCTCATTTGTTTAAGTTTTTGATATGCATATTTGTAGACAAATGATTGCCCTTTACTTAGAGCTCCAAGTTGGCTTTAGATGCTGAAAATCCAAATATTTGAATTTACATCTATTAGGAACCAAATGCAATCACAAGATTGAAGTCTACCTTTCATAATCCACAGTAAAATACATAAAAACACCTAAATTTTTTATTTCTTCTTAACAAATCCATTTACTTGGCATTTCTGTTTCCTTTTTTTCCTCCTGTTTTTAAGCAGATTTTCATGAAAGAACAACACTGAAATAAATCCTTGAGGAACAGATAGAGTCGGTTAACAAGTGAAGTAATTATATGTCATTATTCCACATGCTGGGGGGTTGTAAATGATTTAAAAGTTCGTTTGTTTTCCATTTGTTTCCAAGGACTTGACCAAGCACAGAAGCTCTATATATTTATATCAGCATCTAGGGTGAATTTATTCTAATAGATATTCATTCTAAGAACAGGGATCTTTCTGTTTCATACTGCACATGAATATTAAATAAACTACCTGCTGGCAACTACACAATATTTTAGTCTCTAATTTTAAAAGTACACTGTATTTTAATACCTATTTTTAAACAGATATCAATTTTTATGGAGCTGTACATGAGCTGTTGATGGATAAATCACCCAAGCATGGTTAAAGACAGCCTAATCTCCAGCTGGTACCAGATCCATTTAATTGTATCATCTGACCTCACCTCACCTGAGCCTGCATTAAACTCATAATGCAGTTCAAGTGTAAAAATGATATACTGTTTGTTCGCCCTGTTTATAGAGGGGCAAACATACAGTTAAATTCATATGTTTAAAATTAGTGTAGTCATTTGAAAAGGTTGAGTTAGATCAAACTGCCTCTCAGCATTTTCTCTTTTTTTTTTTTTTTAATTTAAAAGACTAGGCCTTCATCCCCAGATGTGAGTGGCTGTTAAGAAAGTTGTAGCAGCTTTTCTTGGACACCCAGAAGATTGCTCCCCTCCATCAAACACAGAGAGCTTTCAAGCATCATTGAATAATGGAACAGTGCAATTTTTTTTAATGTGTTAGCAAGCAATAGGACAGAAACTTTGGGGCGTTCTAAATCCTTCACAAATGTAATATTTTGAAATAGTCTAAACAGCAGCTCTTGAGTTTATCTCTATTTTCATTAGGGTGAAATTTTGTCTTTAGATTCTATGGTAGCTTTATTTTCATAAATTACAGTCCCCAGGATTTTTCTGTTTAAAGTGTCAGGATGTTTTCTGTGGTGGTGGTGGTGGTAGTGGTGGTTGTTTTTATTTATCCTTCACCAGCCAGACCTATGGGCTTCTCTGGTGGTTCAATCCATAAAGAATCTGCCTGCAATGCAGAAGAT
Source organism: Madoqua kirkii (assembly GCA_006408675.1). Taxonomy (NCBI): domain Eukaryota; kingdom Metazoa; phylum Chordata; class Mammalia; order Artiodactyla; family Bovidae; genus Madoqua; species Madoqua kirkii. The sequence goes on along the minus strand of SJYC01124656.1, from coordinate 5,543 downwards.
GTGGCTTCAATCCCTGGGTCAGGAAGATCCCCCTGGAGAAGGAAATGGCAACCCACTCCAGTATTCTTGTCTGAAGAATCCCATGGATAGAGAAGCCTGGCAGGCTATGGTGCATGGAGTCACACTGGAACACGACTGAGAGAATTTCATTTTCACATTGATCTTAACAATGTTAGGAAAAGGTAAATTGAAAATGGTATGGCTTTTGAATTCCTGTTCAAAGGAACAATTATCTAATACTCATCACAAATAGTATTTATTGAGAGCCTTCAGTAAATGAGATAGATATGATGTTGAGTCCCCGTAACATGTAACCCACTGGAATGTGTGTGTGTCTCTCTCTCTCTCAAGTGAAGTTCTCGTCTTTTTTACTCACCATTGAATCTCCAGTGCCTGAGAGAGTGCCTGGGAGGAGGCAGATGCTCAGGGAGTACGTACAGAATCAATGAATAAATGAGTCAATGAATGCATTATCTCATTGAATTTCTACAACTAGCCTACGCAGTAGGAAATATATTTATTTATTCTCATTTTACAAATGAGCAAACTAAAGTCTAGAGAAATTGAGTAAATTGCCCAAGATCACATCTATTTAGTGGCAGAGTCAGAATTTGAAGATCTGTCTGATTCTAGAGTCCATGCTTTCAACCATGATGACAATAGCTCAATCATAGTGGTTTTCAAACTTTGTTGTGATTCAGAACCTCCTTCAAGCTTGTTAAAACCCAGATTCTTAACTCTCCTACCCCACAGTTTCAATTGCAGTGCGTCTGAAATGGGATTTCAGATTTGCTTCCTAACAGGTTCCCAGGTGGCACTGAGACTGCAGATCCTGGCACTGCAATTTGAGAAACACAGTCCCTGTGGCTCACCTGAGCATTTCAAGAAAAATAGATATAAGTATGTTCCGATCTGCTTTCGTATGTGATAGCCATAATCATTTGTTTTTAACAAAATGAGCTCTTTCTCTATGATTTACTTATGATAGTGGTCCTTTCCCATATCCACATGCACTCCCCCTAGTTCACTGCAGCATGTGCAGCTGGTTTAAACAAGAAATATACTGAACATTTTGATTAATCTGATGGATATGAGTCTCTTCCCTGAACTAACTTTTATCCTTTTCCAGGGAGTTTTTGTAAAACTTAATTTAAATAGTATCAAATTGACTCCAGTATGATAAAAACATGCCCAACATCTAGAGCAAGGTCAAAGTATTACAATTACTCTATTACTATGCCCAAGAAACAAAGACTCCAACCAAACACAATACTATATTTAACTCTCCTAGGAAACATTTGCTGAATTTAATGTCATGGAAATATCTGGGAGACTATTTGTCAGATGTAGAAACACTGAATTAGGATTTTGATCTTTACTGTCTAGTATAGCCAAGGCCCTGGGAGGACCTAAATAATTTATTTCTTACCATGCATTTTTCTTAAATCCTTCAGGTAAAGTCAGATTTTAAAATCATAAAATCTATGGTTAGTCATAGATTTATTCCCTGATGTCAGTTCTCCCTAGCACACCCTATAGCCCTCATCTCTTTTTCCTGAATTACTGGAAGCATATCCTTAATGGTTCTGCCACCTCAGGAATGGCCAGTCTCTCCATACAGCCCCACCAGTTATTTCCTAGGATACAGGCCTAATGACACATCCCCATGACCAACAGCTATCTGTGGCATCATAACATTTTTCAGGTCAAATTTATACTTAGAAGCTTTCTCTAAAAGATACTTTAGGATGTTTCTTTCTACAGTTCTCATCTCCCAACACTCCTTTCTTACACATATCCCTCCAACCAGCCTTACTGAAATTCTTGCAGATCCTCCAATGCATCATCTGTTTGGACATCCGTTTCTTTTCTTCTGCTTGAAAACTCCCTCTGCAGCTCACATACCCACACATATACAGGCCATATACACCCTTTGTCTACTCGATTTCTATTCATTCTTGAAAACACACAATCCAACTGCCACTTCTTCTATGACCATCACTAATTACTTCTCCAATTTAAAAGTCTTGGCATTTGCTTTAACAACACCCTTGAATACATCTTCCATAGACCTAACACTCCACACTCACAAAGCTACTTACTCTATTTCCTCTTCCAGGCTATACATTTTAATGAGATAAGTACCAGATCTTCTTCTATAACTGCAGATTTCTAGTGCTGGTAGAGAGTGTTGGGCTCCTTGCAGAGTTTCAAAAAATTGTTTAGTGAATGAATAAATAAAAGATAAGGAGGAAAGAAAGAAAGATGGAAAGAAGGAGAAAGAGAAGCAAAAAGGAAGGAGAAAGAAGAGAGACAGACAGACACTGAGAGAAAGAAACAAAAATTGTGATTAAAAATCTCCAGTTAGTTGCTTCAGTTAGCTTGAAGCTAACTCTTTGGCCAAACCATATGTCACCGAAGAAAATGCCCTGGACGTGGAATACCTCCTCGAGCAATTCTGAATAACCCTCTGGCCACTCATCTGTAAAATGACAGGTTTCTTAAGGTACTTTCCAGTATAAAGTTCTGCTATTATTAACTAGCTCAGATGGAAGAAAGGGAATGAAATGAATGATCCTTTTAAACTATAGGAGTTAATATTTTCTCTTTGCTAACCTGAACATTTAAAGTATTGAAAAAGATCTCAGTCTGACTGAATAGTCACCTCCTATTCTTTGTATTTCATCAGAGTTTTACATAGTAATCTATGCTCTAAACAACTATGAGTTTAAGTAATTAAAATAGTATGAACTAATTTTGAAGATTAAAAGAAATATCATACCTGAAACTAGCGACTGGAAAGGTGTTGAGTCTTCAGTCTTTAAGGCTGAATTAGTGTAATGGTTTTCAACTTTTAACCAATGACCCATTATTTTTAAATGCAGGGCTTCCCTGGCCACTTAGTGGTAAAGAATCCACCTGCTAATGCAAGAGACATGAGTTCCATCCCTGGTCCAGGAAGATTCCACATGCTATGGAGCAGCTAAGGCCGTGGGCCACAACTGTTGAGCCTGTGCTCCGGAGCCTGGGAACCACAACTCATGAGCACTCATGCCACAGCTACTGAAGCCCTTGGAACACAGAGTTCATGCTCTGCAACAAAAGAAGCCACTGCGAATGAGAAGCCCCAGCTCTGCAACTGGAGAGTAGCCCCTGCTCGCCACAATTAGAGAAAAGCCCGAGCTCAGCAATGAAGACACAGGGCCAACAAAAATAAATAAATAAAATTAGTTTTAAAAATGCATGTAGCCAACATGGGAACTTGTAAATATTTCATCTGTGAGAGCTCCTGCAGTGCTAATGTGTTGACTGGTTGAAGTGGTGGTCAGGGAAGGGCAGCCTGGATTCCTGAGTGCGGATATTGCCACCCTCTCAACGCCATCTCTGGGACACTACACAGGTGTTCTGCTTTTCACACCAGTGTCTGTGCCATGGCATCGATGCATATCCCTAGGGCTAATCTGGGTTTAGTGCGACAGTGCAGGAGTTTTTAAAACCACATAAAAGAATTCTGCTCACTTATTCTTCTTCCCATCCTCTAACCAAGCATCACTTCATGAAAGAGTGAACAGCTTGACGCTTGGCACTTTACAGAAGTGATTTATGGTTCTTGGGTCTTATGGATTTTGTCCCTCCGCAGCAGGTTTTCATTTTCAAGAAGATGTATAAGTGATTAACTAATCATCATAAATGCCTGCATTATATCTCAGAAATGATTCAGGTCCTGTCATATCTGTGGCCAGGAGCAAGGCCTTACCATGCAGTTCCTGGAAGACCAGAAGCAGGCCTGTAAGTGAAGGGAGCATATCTGTGTTCAAAGGTTGCTTTTTCTCTATTGCTTTTGAACAAAGAGTTCATAGGAACTGACAGGTGGTGAGTAATTCTATGGCCAGTAAGAAGAAGGAAAAATCTTACGTCCGTTTTTAAAGTCTTTATCTTTCCAAAAACCTTCTTAAATTTTATCTTTCTTTAGAACAACATCTTATGAGGCCAGCTTCACAGTACTTTCAGATCTGACTTTTCCTTATCACTGATTTGCTGTTGTTGCTTAGTCATTCAATCGTGTTTGACTCTTTTGCGACCCCATGGACTGCAGCCCACCAGGCTCCTCGGTCCATGGAATTTTCCAGATAAGAATACTGGAATGGGTTTCCATTTTCTTCTCCAGAGGATCCTCCAGACTCAGGGATACAGCCCATGTGTCCTTTGTTGGCAGGTGGATCTCTACCACAGAACCACCTGGGAAGCCCCACCATTGATTAGGTAAATCTAACAACAATATAAGAGAAATAATATCTACTGTAAAGAGAAATTATATCTAGTCTGTGTGTTCATAATATCAGAAAGTGATGAAGATAGTATCACAAATATTCAGGGTTAATTGTAGAAAAACTGGGTGAATGCCCAAGATTCTATGGATAACCTTCATATGTCAAGCTTAAGACTCAGCAATGACTTCTGTGAGTTAAAAGTGTTTGGAAAGACAGAACTGACCACATCTAACCCATTTTATGGAAACTGCCAGTCCTTGTGAGTATGTTTTAATAAAGACAACAGATAACATCTACGTATGCATGATATGTGGCTTCCACAATGGCTCATTGGGTAAACGATCTGCATGCCATGCAAAAGATGCAGGAGACGCAAGTTCAATCCCTTGGTCAGGAAGATCCCCTAGAGGAGGAAAGGGTAACCCACTCCAGTATTCTTGTATGGAAAATCCTGTGGACAGAGGAGCCTGTGGACAAAGAGAACTACAGTTTACAAGGCTGCAAAGAGTCAGACACAACAGCATGAGCACAATACATGATATGGCATGACTTGAATGCTTTCACTTCTTTAATGAATTTAATTTCAAAAAAAACCCTATGAGTTAAGTACTATTACTATTCAAATTTTAAGAATGAGGAATTTGAATGATTGTGAGTGTATGTTACTTTCTCAGTATTGCAGAGTAATAAAGTATAAACCAAGACACTAAGAGGCCTATGCCAACCTTCTGTAAAACTATGTTACTCTGTCTGCTTCTGTTGCTGACATTGAACAGGAATCTCCACAGAAGGATAACAGGATGATAAACACTGAGAAACTTCAACACCAAAATAACACCACTTTTGTCTGAGTGACCCATAGATCTTCAGTTCAGTTCAGTCGCTCAGTCGTGTCCGACTCTCTGCGACCCCATAAATCGCAGCACGCCAGGCCTCCCTGTCCATCACCATCTCCCGAAGTTTACCCAAACTAATGTTCATCAAGTCTGTGATGCCATCCAGCCATCTCATCCTCTGTCGTTCCCTTCTCCTCCTGCCCCCAGTCCCTCCCAGCATCAGAGTCTTTTCCAATGAGTCAACTCTTCGCATGAGGTGGCCAAAGTACTGGAGTTTCAGCTTTAGCATCATTCCCTCCAAAGAAATCCCAGGGCTGATCTCCTTTAGAATGAACTGGTTGGATCTCCTTGCAGTCCAAGAGACTCTCAAGAGTCTTCTCCAACACCACAGTTCAAAAGCATCAATTCTTCAGCGCTCAGCCTTCAGCACAGTTCA
>SJYC01124655.1:0-17145 GCA_006408675.1 Madoqua kirkii | reverse complement strand
GGCCCAGTTGACTTCACATTCCAAGATGTCTGGCTCTAGATTAGTGATTACCTGGGTCATGAAGATCTTTTTTGTACAGTTCTTCCGTGTATTCTTGCCACTTCTTCTTAATATCTTCTGCTTCTGTTAGGTCCATACCATTTCCGCCCTTTATCAAGCCCATCTTTGCATGAAAAGTTCCCTCGGTATCTCTAATTTTCTTGAAGAGATCTCTATTCTTTTCCATTCTGTTGTTTTCCTCTATTTCTTCCCATTGATCGCTGAAGAAGGCTTTCTTATCTCTTCTTGCTATTCTTTGGAACTCTGCATTCAGATGCCTATATCTTTCCTTTTCTCCTTTGCTTTTTGCCTCTCTTCTTTTCACAGCTATTTGTAAGGACTCCCCAGACAGCCATTTTTCTTTTTTGCATTTTTTTTTCCATGGAGATGGTCTTGATCCCTGTCTCCTGTACAATGTCATGAACCTCATTCCATAGTTCATCAGGCACTCTATCTATCAGATACCAAATGAGGAACTCCGCAGGTCATTAGGTGCCCAATATGCTACTGGAGGTCAGTGGAGAAATAACTCCAGAAAGAATGAAGGAATGGAGCCAAAGCAAAAACAATACCCAGTTGTGGATGTGACTGGCGATAGAAGCAAGATCCGATGCTATAAAGAGCAATATTGCATTGGAACCTGGAATGTCAGGTCCATGAATCAAGGCAAATTGGAAGTGATCAAACAAGAGATGGCAAGGGTGAATGTCGACATTCTAGGAATCAGTGAACCACAATGGACTGGAATTGGGTGAATAACTCAGATGACCATTATATCTACTACCGCAGGCAAGAATCCCCCAGAAGAAATGGAGTAGCCATCATGGTCAACAAAAGAGTCTGAAAAGCAATACTTGGATGCAATCTCAAAAACGACAGAATGATCTCTGTTCGTCTCCAAGGCAAACCATTCAATATTACAGTTATCCAAGTCTATGCCCCAACCAGTAACACTGAAGAAGCTGAAGTTGAACGGTTTTATGAAGACCTACAGACCTTTTAGAACTAACACCCCAAAAAGATGTCCTTTTCATTATAGGGGACCAGAATGTTAAAGTAGGAAGTCAAGAAACACCTAGAGTAACAGCAAACTTGGCCTTGGAATGTGGAGTGAAGCAGGGCAAAGACTAATAGAGTTTTGCCAAGAAAATATACTGGTCATAGCAAACACCCTCTTCCAACAGCATAAGAGAAGACTCTACAAATGGACATCACCAGATGGTCAACACTGAAATCAGACTGATTATATTCTTTGCAGCCAAAGATGAAGAAGCTCTATACAGTCAACAAAAACAAGACCAGGAGCTGACCGTGGCCCAGATCATGAACTCCTTATTACCAAATTCAGACTGAAATTGAAGAAAGTAGGGAAAACCGCTAGAGCATTCAGGTATGACCTAAATCAAATCCCATAGATCTTACATGACAGTAATTGTGGGGCCATAATTATTCAGCAATCCATGGGCCAAACCATTGAAATGTACTTTTAGAGCAGTCTTTCTAGTTTTCCCTTCCTCCTTTGAACTTTTTTGCTGATTTAGTCTTGAGATATAGTGACTGATAACTTGTCTTGTCCTTCCTGGTGTAATTTCTAAGAAGGTAGGAATAGTATCTTACTATGGTTCTCATCTCTGCTTTATCTGGACCATACCTTTCTAATATTAGAGGAAAAATACCATCCTGCCTCATTATCTTCCACTAAATTTTCCAGTAGAATTAAGGTGTCAACTACAAATTGGCACTTGCCGAGAACATTTGCCAGAGACTAAACAACAGCAAGGGCATTTGCCATCTGCCTCTGCAGAGATTGAACCCTGTGCTGCTGCAGCTGTTGACCTTCAACACCCACTAAGGGTAATTCGGGTGGACAGTGAGGCACTCTGTGCTCCGGGCAAATGAGTGGAACAGGTCTTTAGGTAGTTAGCTACTTTCAGGAACTGATTTCATGATCCCAATCATTGCAACTGTTCATATCTAGAAAAGCACTAAATCCCGTCATGATGACATCAGCTCCTCATGGCGAGCAGAAACCATTTTGTAAAATAAGTGTTTGACTGCATTGAACTCCCCCTTCACCAAAATATTATATATTAGCTTCCCCCCACTACCTCTTTTGAGCAGTCTCTCAGACCTATCTGAGGTGCTGTCTCCCAAGCTGCAGTCCTCATTTTGCCCTACATACAACTTAACTCACAACTCCATGTTGTGCATCTTTGTTTAGTCAGCAAAGGAATATTTCTTTCCCTGGGCTGGTAAATATTTAACCAGCTGCTCTTTGGAGGAATTTAAAAAACAAACAAACAAACAAAAAAAAAAACTTGCTTGGTAGGATTTGTCAGTTCTCGTGGTATAAAAACTATTCCCATCACCAAATCAACCAACATGATGTCATTGGATACAGTGTTGGAAGAGATGCTAATAATGGGTTTTCTACCAGCTGCCAACCAGTATGAAGACTCTAGAACATCACTGCGTTAGCCATTCAGTGAAATGTAAGTCCCACTGAAGAGAGTAGAGAAAAGATAAACAAGGGAAAATATGAGTAAATACTGACTTTGGGGTTTCTGCTGACCATCCTCTGGTCCCATGAAACTTCACAAGTAGCTGGGCCAGCTATTTCTTCTGTCGCCCTTTCAAAATATCTGTGATGACAGACCAAAGTGTTAATCTCCCTCTATTTTCACTTGACCAGTTTCACTAGCCAACTGTAAACTTTCTGAGGGCAGAGATTATCTTATTGTTATTTTATCCCCTGACTGTGCCTGAAAGAAAATACAAAAAAAAAAAAAAGTTGAATGAAAGAAAAAATACTTGAAAAATCTTGCTACAGCCAAAGAAATTGTATCTATTTCTTTATTAGCACCTAGAGGTCATAAGTATACACCTGGATTTTGCCCTTAATTCAGATTTGCCTGCTCTGTTGATTTATGGTTAATCCATAGCATTACCCTTTAACATAGTTATTTGTAGTTGGCGGTTATGTTCTGCAGACTTGTGAATAAGAAGCAATTAATTTTCCATACTTAACACTAATGAAATTTCATTTGAAATGAAAAGTAACTACAGAATAGCATTTGCATCTACTTAGCAGGTTGTCTTCATTATTTAACAAACAGAAACAAAGTACTTGAAGTCCATCTCAGGCAAAGGCTTGAAAACAGAGTATAAAGAGCTAGATAAAGATTGACAGGCAGTTAGGCAAATACAAAGAGAAGGCTAACTCAAATTATTATAAATGTATTTACAGGGCTAGATTATCAGTTTATTGCAGATATACTGGATAATAGGAAAAACTGAATAATTTTTCCAGCAATTCTCATATAAGCAATAAGAAGACAAGAAGAAAGAGGTTATAGAGGAGGATACATATAGGCCATGAATAAATGAATTAGGCAGCAGAGATGGTGAAAGTTTTAGTAGGTTTGGACTAGGTCTTTTTAAAAAAAGAAAAGAAAAAAATACTCAGTTTCTGTAAAGTCTTAAAATATCTGCCAGTGGAGGAGAGTAGAGGAGGATGGCCTAGAATGGGATAGCTTTTCCTCATCTTTTTACTGCTAGTCATATTTTTCAGAGACTAAAGGCAAGTCTTTGTTATACTACTATTTACTGAAAAGAATGAAAAATGAGAAGGTGGTAATATGGAAGAAGAAAAGGAGGGAAAGAAACAGTACAAGCAAGCCAAATAAACATGTGCTTGAGGAAGATTGATTAAAACCTAAACTTCCTTGTGATATTTTGTACATTTTGTGAAAAAAACAATTCCTGATGTTCATTTTTAAAAAATAGTTAACCCATTTTCTCCTTAACATGTACAATTAAATGCCATTATTATTGTTTTATATAATATATATTATTTTATTTATTATTTTATATAATATATGGTGGCTCAGTGGTAAAGAATCCACTTGCCAGTGCAGTAGGTGTGGGTTCAGTCCATGGATGGAGAAGATCCCCTGGAGGAGGAAACAGCAACCCACTCCAGTATTCTTGCCTGGGAAACCCCATAGACAGAGGAGCCTGGCAGGCTACAGTCCATGGGGTTGCAAAAAAACTGAACACGGCTTAGTGACTAAGTGACAGCAAACAACAAGTAATATATATTTCCATAAAATATTATTTTTAAAAATATACAGACTTTTAACTACAGATTTTAAAAACCCAACATACTATCACCATTTTCTCAATGAGCAACCTTGATCCTGGCTAAGCAGACTTGGTTTTTGCAGGAGAGTCAGGCAGAAATGCTGGTAAATAAATGTTTGCTTTTTATGGAAAAGTAATATGGGATGGAGCCTCTGATGTAACTACAGACAGATTTTAGAACTTTAGAAAAAGATGATTTCTTCACTTATGAATATTTTGGACAAGAAAGGATTTTTTGAAAATGAAGCCATCAGCTTCAGTGCAATGTTCTTTTTAAGAGAGAGCAGGTGGCAGTGTCCAATGACAAACACTGAGATGCAGTGAGCACTCCTGAAATCAAATTCAGAAGAAAATACACATTTTCTTCTTGCATTAGTGTGGCTGTGTTTGTGGCGCTGTGTACCTCTGTGCATCTTGCTAATTATATAATCCGTGCTAGTCGATAAATGCAGAGAAATGGATGTGTTTAGCATGTCTTTAATTTTAGCATATATTTCTGGACAATATTGGCTCTGCTAATGAGATTTCCTGGATATTGTATTTTTCTGTCTTACTGAGCTTTCCAGATACTAATATTTGTGTTTCTGAGCACCAAATCATTTTCTTTAAGAATTTAGAGTTTTCTAAAATCTTTAAAAATCCCTGCCTTCTTGAACAGAATAGATATATTAACAACTACGTCTTTCTATGACTCTCTCAATCAGTATCATCAATAATGCTTACTGTTTGATTCTGTCATACAAAGATGTCCTCAAGGCTCACTATACACTAATGAGCCCCAATATACCATGTGTTTTGAGTTGTTTACTGATAGTTTTGTTGTTAATTATTAAGGCTGCCAAGTAGTAATACTCCCTCCATCACTGTTTGTTCTCTTTTGCTAAGACCTGAAACCAAACCATCATATTCATCAAAATAGTGCGCATAAAAAATGGCAAAGTAGAAAGTTTTTAGTTCACAAATTCTGATGTCTCTTTGCACCCAGATATGGGCTCACTTTTAGTTTCTTGGTTACCAGAGGTGTGAGGAGGGGCAAGATAGATGAAGAGGATTAGGACGTATAAACTACTAGGTATAAATAAGCTACAGGATGTATACAGCAGAAGGAATATAGCCAATATTTTATAAAAACTTTATGTGGAGTATAACCTATAAACATATCCAATCACTACACTTGAATCTAGCATAAGTCAAATAAGCAATAAAAATAGAATCAACAAGGTATTTAGAATACCTACATTTGAAAAACTGAAGTGTTTGATGTTGTAGGAAGCTATGAGACTCCTAACGATACAAAATAAAAACAAAGTTCTAAATGAAAATCTGAGTCGAAGATACAAGGTTGCTCACAGTTCACTGGCTTTGTTTTTGGTCTTCTTTGGTCAACTGACAGGATGGGGACTGGTGGAAACATCTTAGAGACGATGACTTTTGTCTCTCTGTCTTTCTGTCATGCATACTACCATACATACCATCCACCCACCCACACCTCTTGCATAGAGGGTAAGGAAGAATGTTCTTTCTCTGTTTGTTTGTTTAATAGTAATTTTTCTTCATGGTCTGCCCAGATTCCTTCTACATGTCAGGCCACATGTACAATATGAAGCAATAGAGATAATCTCATGACAGATGTTCTGAATAAACTGAAGCTGCTGACCCTTTTACCGGTTTCTCCTCCAGCTAGAGTTCCATGACAGAGAAGGATGAAAATTCACTAAGCAGAAAATCTCATTTAGGCCATGGAAATTTGAATGCAATTATAAATTTTTGCTTCATTTCTTTTGTTGAAATTCAACTTATATCAGAAATATCAGTGCAAATTTATTTAAAATAGACTATCTCTTTTTCATTTTTATTTATTTTTCCCCAACCAGAGATCGAACTGTCACCCCCTGAAATGGAAGCACAGTATCTTAACCACTGAACTGCCAGGGAAGTCCCTCTACCCTTTTTCATAGTGAAAGGGGGGACTACTCATAATAATGAAGAGTCCTGGATAGAGGGTGTATGATCACCCTACTCAAGTAACACATGATACTGAGTCAAGGCACAGACCCTCACTGACCACTTTGAAGGCGTGCTTAGTAAGACTATCTAAAAACCAGAGTTAAGTGTGGCAGAAATATTGGAGAAAATTCAAAATTGAAAATGTGGTATTTTGTTTGACCATGTATCATGTATCATTATTTGGTACATTTTAAAAATTCCATTTATTTACCTTGAATGTATGTTATCTTATCTGATAGGATTATTTTTAAAATTAGCATATTAATAATAAGAAAGCTGCCTATTTTAATACATTCTCAAAGATACGGTCCTCAAAAAGAAATTTCTTCCCTAATGGTGGATATATATTCAATACTTAGATGCATTCTTTTGTTCTTTGTGCCTCTAACTTCCATCTCAGAGTAGCACTAAGGTTTGTGAATCAAATGACTATTTGACATGTCAAGTGATTCAAATGACTACTGGATACATACTATATCTTCTTCATCCACTCATATGTCACAATGGAATACTACTCAGCCATTAAAAGTAACATAACTGGGTTATTTGTAGAGACATGGATGGACCTAGAGACTGTCATAACAGAGTGAAGAACATCAGAAAAAAAAAATCATATGTTAATGCATATAGACCCCTGGGTGGGGAAGATCCCTGGGTCGGGAAGATCCCCTGGAGGAGGGCATGACAGTTCACTCCACTATTGTTGCCTAGAGAAGCCCAAGGACAGAGGAGCCTGCCGGGCTATAGTCCAGAGAGTCTTGAAGTTAGTCTGACGTGACTGAAGCAACCAGGCATGCTTGCATGTGAAATTTAGAAAAATGATACAGATGACCTTTTTTCAGGGTAGGAGTGAGATGCAGATATAGAGAACAGATGTGTGGATATGGGGGCAGGAAGAAGGGGTGGTGGGATGAACTGGGAGAGAGATATTGACATGTATACACTACTATGTTTAAAATAGATAGCTAGTAAGAAGCTGCTGAATAATACACGGAGCTCAGCTCCATGGTTTATGGTGATCTAGAGGGGAGGGGTGAGGAGGACAGAGGGGTGGAGAGGGAGGTAGGAGGCTCAAGAGTGATGGGATATGTGTATACATATAGCTGGTTCACTTCATTGCACAGCAGAAACTAACACTGTAAAGCAACTATATCCCAATATCTTGGAAAAAAAATTACTATTAGACAAACATTCTTGACTAATAAATAGGCCTCAAGACTAGAGTAAGGAATCCTTTTTAGAAGTTAGAGAGATATTAAGTTGCTCCTAAAAATGTATTGCTATGTTGGGTGCAGGCTTCTTAACACATGATTCAAACTGCTTCTCAGTCTAGAGGAGCATTCTCCAACTCAACTGGAATTCTGTAGGGAAGAGAATGGTCATTGACTGCAGATGTCCACTCCAGATGTGAGATGGAGAAGCTGCTGTGAGCTCATGTGCCAGGTGTCTACTGATTTTGGTCTGTTAAAGTCCCAACACTACAATCTAGCATTCAAGGACCTCTCTGGAAACTTTGTTTTCTAGCATTATGTCCCCCAAAACCACCCATTATGAAATTTGCACTCTAGTCAAGCAGGTGCATTCACAGTCCCCTAAAATATTATTTTATTCCTCACTTTTCTTAGATGGGTTTCCTACAGAAGTGACTGTGACATGGAGCTTTTACAGGATTTTCAGTGGAAGTGATCGGTGGAATACCTGTAAGAAAGTGATGGGGAAAGGACTTGGCAAACACAGAATGTGAGCTGTGACATTGCTGCAACAGAGCCCACCATCAAATCCATGAGGAATTGCAGAGCTGGCTGACCTGGAGAGGTGTCACACTGACTGGTCTTTGTACCTTCACATTAACCAGGCATTGGGTGCGGCTGCCCCTTGAAAGGGGCCATAACCTTGGGTGATACAGCTCCCTTGGGCTGAGGGCTATTCATAGACCAGGACTCAGCTGTGAGTTTCAGCAGCCAATCACTCCTAGTGGTGAGGACATGAGTGCCCAGGTCTGAAGCAGGGAGATGCATGGCACAACAGCGCTCCCCACACCACTTTTCTACTTGGAAAGCCACCTCGCAGAGGACTCTAACTATTCTTACAGCAGAGGTCAAGTGCCACCTGTTATTCCTTCCCTGTTCTGACTACCCTGCTCAGAGAAAAGTTTCACACCCCTGAATTCCTTGCTAGTATCATACAACTCAGGAAACAGCTGATCTCAAGTACAGCTGATCCAAGGGAGAGTAGATGTTGAGACACAATCCTATCCAACTTAGTCAATATTTATTTTTTTTGCATGATGCATAGGGGTTTCACTTTGCATCAAAAAAGAAGGGGGGGTACACAGTATCTAGGACATAAAAGTACATGAAAAACAATGAGCCAGAAAGACAGTAACACTGATTCTGTTCTCGAGTGGTACCAGAAATCCCCTAAAGCTCTACAGCAGTCAGAACAAAAATTTGAAAGCAATATTTTCAAGAAGGTTTTATGATACTTACGATTCAAGTAGCGCTGCTTCTGGGGCTAATGCAACAACAATGACACAAATTATGGAATGTGTCTTCTTCCCAACTGTTTTACAAAACATTGTGCAGCCTGTGCACTCTAACAAGGAGGGACGGTGGTTATCCAAAGTTCCAGTAATCTCATAGAAGACACTGGCAGCCACTGACGAGATGAGTAATTTTCAAGAGTCTCACAGGCATCACTGAGGAAGCTGGAGAGAAAACATGAATGAACAACTTGTGAGCACACTGAGTAACTCTCTACATTCATGCATGGAAGAGATGACTGGTTTTATGCCCTGAGTCATGAGGCAGAGGCAGGAAGGGGTAAAACTGCTGAATTAATGAAATTCATCATGGATTTTAGTATGAGCTAATTTGAAAAACTCAGTTTCCCCTAGAAGTTATCACATAATGCCTTTAACTATTTGTGTGTATCTCTTCTAACTAGACTATAAAATCCTTGCAGGACCATGTCTTTCCTTCACAAATATTTTGATGATTAATTCATAGATTGATGGCTAAAGTTTTCCTAAAGGATGCTATTTATTATTTATTCCATCTCATGGACTGGGCTTAATAAGCAAATAATCATAATTATAAAGGAGTGTTTTCTCAATAGTCACCACTCAGTGATTAGTGTCTTTCTATCAGCTTTTTTTCATTAATATTAGAGTCCCTATATCCTTAACTGTCTTCTTCCAAATGTCTATATTCCTGTTTTCACTTCTTCCCATTATGGGAGATTCCTTCAAGATGGTGCTGTTCCATTCCCCCACCAAGACTTACATGACATTTAAAATCACAGAGTTCTTAGATGCTGGTGACATTAACCAAATATAAAGGTGTTTAATAGATCTGAGAGCTTCCCTGGTGGCTCAGATAGTAAAGAATCCACCTGCAATGCAGGAGACCTGGGTTCGATCCCTGAGTCTGGAAGATCCCCTGGAATAGTGAATGGCAACCCACTCCAATATTCTTGCCTGGGAAATCCCATGGATAGAAGAGACTGTCAGGCCCCAATCCATGATGTCACAAAGAGTTAGACATGACTGAGAGACTAACATACACAACAAACCTGAACCACAGATAAGAAAGTTAAACAGAGACCCTAGCTTAGGTTACTGTTTAATCTTCTTTCCTTATGCTCTTAGATTTCTATTCTTTCTCCCACATGTTTTGGCAATAAAACCGAATACTGATAAAGCATTAGTTGGTACATTTCTAAATATTTTTGAACACTGAGAATGAATGTCAGGTAAACCAATGAATCTGAGAGGATTTTATGGATTACTCATGGGATGGTAGGTTAGTTGGTTATTTCACAGTATTTTCTTGTTCTCTTTCCCAAACATAGAAAATTCTACTCTACAAAGTCTGCTCAATGCTAAACTTCAAAAATGACCTCCAACATACATACTTTGTTCAAGATGTGGGAATCACTTCCTGAATTTTAACTGGGCCAAAGAGACATATGTGTATGCATATCCATGATAGTCTCATAAATACATAATATGTTACATATACAAGTGTTTCATACTTTTTTATAATGAAAATATGTAGACAACACAGAAACTAAGACAAGTACAAACATAAATATGAGAGGATTCTAAATCATTTCTGTGGAGAAAGAAATGCCTGGGGCTTTTAGGGGTCAATACTTTGCTTGATAACAAGGTCCTCTACACAGGGAAGGTTTCCTTTATACTTAAAGGAGGGTTTTGATTGGATAAGCTATATTATTGCACCACCTTTTTCATGTTTTATGGAGGCTGAGTCTTAGAAATGCAAAAGAGCAAGAAATCCCCTTTTTTAAATGAGTAGCTTTTTCTTACATAGGCTCTAACTGCCTCCTGAACTGCCAAGTGACAGTGAGCATT
This sequence comes from Madoqua kirkii, assembly GCA_006408675.1. Taxonomy (NCBI): domain Eukaryota; kingdom Metazoa; phylum Chordata; class Mammalia; order Artiodactyla; family Bovidae; genus Madoqua; species Madoqua kirkii. The sequence goes on along the minus strand of SJYC01124655.1, from coordinate 6,581 downwards.
ATAAAACCATCTCAGAAGAAATATCCTATTTCCTAATACCCAGAAGGCATCTTGATAGTTGATTATCCTCTAACTGAATTCCTTATCTGACCCAAGTCTTATTCTGCAAGCTTTTGTTCATGCATTTCCTTCCTATTAGGGTTTACAAAAATTGCAAAGGTCAAAGTGCAAGTGGTAATTGCTTTTGGCACTTTAGAAAATGGTCTTCTTTCTGTACTTATCATTTTCTCTAAAGCTGCCTTCTGCTGGGTCTTTTTATCAATTGTGCATCACATTGTAGATCAACACATTTGGAGCCTCTCTGCCTGCTAAGTCCCTTTCTTGTATTCAATTCAGTTCAGTTCAGTTCAGTCGCTCAGTCGTATCCGACTCTTTGTGACCACATGAATTGCAGAACACCAGGCCTCCCTGTCCATCAACAGCTCCTGGAGTTCACCCAAACTCATGTCATCGAATCGGTGATGCCATCCAGCCATCTCATCCTCTGTCATCCCCTTCTCCTCCTGCCCCCAATCCCTCGCAGCATCAGGGTCTTCTCCAATGAGTCAACTCTTCACATCAGGTGGCCAAAGTATTGGAGTTTCAGCTTTAGCATCAGTCCTTCCAAAGAACACCCAGGACTGATCTCCTTTAGAATGGACTGGTTGGATCTCCTTGCAGTGCAAGGGACTCTCAAGAGTCTTCTCCAACACCACAGTTCAGAAGCATCAGTTCTTCTGTGCTCAGCTTTCTTCACAGTCCAACTTTCACATCCATACGTGACCACAGGAAAAACCATAGCCTTGACTAGACGGACCTTTGTTGGCAAAATAATGTCTCTGCTTTTGAATATGCTATCTAGGTTGGTCATAACTTTCCTTCCAAGGAGCAAACATCTTTTAATTTCATGGCTTAAAACTCAGTGAAGTAGCCTAGTTAAATACACTAATATTTTCTATGCTAGATCTCTGTGAGAAAGCAGTGAGTAGAAAACTTAATTCTTTTTCTGCAGTTTTGGCACAGTCATAAAATAGTTGAGATTTGAAGATGAGTTTATATACCAGAGATGAGACACTTGAGGGAAAACTTAAAAGGAGAAAAAAAACTTTAATACTCTTTTTGTTTTCTATTAAGATCACTATGAAGTAATAAAAAAGATAATATAAATGGTCCATCATTTCAAAGAGTATGCATGATTCTTATTGCCATCCTGCTAATACTTCCATGTGCTAGAACTACTGCCTGATTTCTTCCTTCTTTGTTTCCTAAGGACTTGTTTCCCTACCTGCCTTTGTTATGAATCTAAAGCTTGTACTGGATCTATCCCTGCTCACCTTTATTTCTTCAGTGATTTAGTTGAGCCCTTTCCTACTATCACCACACTTCCTTTATAGAAAACCAAGAGAGAGATTTTCTGACTTAATACCAGTTAGACTTGTCTCCTAATGTCGATCTGTCAAGTCATCATTACTTTGAGCCTATAGGAACAAAGAGGATTTCTATTATTGGATCCAGGCTCTTTCTCCATTTTCCTCTCCACATTCACTGTTATAGTAAATATCAATGCTTACTATAAGACAAGCATGTACTCTTACACTGAAGCTTTATTCCAAAAGCATCAAACTCTATAGTAAAAATGTCATACTTTACAAAACTGATCCAAGATTTTAAGATTAACAGAGAGGAAAGAGATTCTGAAGGTATTCACAATTTACCAATCTTTGGGTAAAAAAAAATGTATTTTAATTTGGATTCATTAATTTGCCAAAAGTGACCCGTGTTTCCCAGTAGCAATAGGAAGAAACGTAGTAATATTTTCACTACTAAAGCCCTTTCATCCCAAAATCATAAATATGCTTCAATCATTAATTAATTAGTATTCCAGCCTTACCACTGAAGTAGGTGAGTTTCCTGTCTCCAACTGAGGCCAGTGCTCAAAGAAAGGCAGAATCTTCCCTAATGCAGCTAATTAGGCAGTGCTATACCACTAGGGAAAATTTCTGATCCCAGCTGGATATCAACTTGTGCCCTAAAGAAATGAGACTTAATAGCCCTTCAAGTTCTCATCCTAACCTCTGTCCCTGCTGTTGATATTCTTAATCATATCAATATCTAGTTCTTTTTGGCCTATTACAGAGCTGTTGGTCCACAGGGCATCCAGGGTCTTAAAAGAAATCACAGACAAAATGTACACTGTATTAAAACAAACAAACAAACAGATCCTCCTCTTCTACGTTCAGCATTTAACTTCTATCTGTGGGAAGGTCACATATTGAATGGGTGTTGTGATCACCTCTCAGAGGCAGGATGGACTCATATGCTCACAATCTGGTTCACATGTTGAGACTGATGATATACACAAGAGAATATAACGAAGGTTTATTCATCACAATGAATACCCCCAGAAAGAGCAGGGCTGGCTCCCAAGCTGGTCCAAAAATGACTTATGAGAGCAAGGAAAGGTGTCTGCCATGGGAGTTTATCAAAGGTGGCTAAGGAGTAAGACTGAGGTGAGGGTCCCACAGGCACTGATAGGGGCTGGCATGGTTTGAACCTTCTTCGCACCATGGTCAAAGAAGTGAGGGTATTCTTAAGGCAGAGGGAGAGATGTAGAGATGAGGCAGGAAAGTTGTCAGCATTCAAACACCAAAACTTCCTCACTCTTAAAAAAATAAAATCAGTCACTCTTTATTACTCAACTCTACATAAAATTCCCAGATCGCACAAAGATGTTATATGCATATTACTCTATGAAAGAATTACATGTTAAGGGAGCACTTGAAGAGATATAATATAAATAAATAATTCAATGTCCTTAAGATTATTGACTGAGATGTTATAGGCACAGTCAGTAATAGTTGGTAGGTTCTGTGGTACCAGGAAATAAAAGGCACCTCTCTGATAAATGGTAATGAAATGTGGTCAGTCTCCTCTGTGGATTCCTTGTATTCCTGGCCTTTTTATTTGGACACAATTCTATCTTTGCTATTTAAAATATCATGGTATTATTCTTTCTGACCATTTAACAATAGTGAAAGTGGTAGCAACTAAAGGACTTAACCCAGGGTCACAAAGACCATATGACTTCTGATTTAGCATTAATCCACCAAAGCAGAATGTCCCTTCCCATTACTTGTCATAATCTCAATAATCATAAATGTATGATATTCCTTTCCCTTCAAGCTTCCTAAAAACCATGTTGTGTGGTCTTAATTTTGTTGTACAATTTAATCTAAATTAAAAAGGGGTAAAAAGAGTTTAGCCATGTAATCTTAAAAGATTAAAGTTATACAAAGGAAAATTCTGAAGTTATTGTTTGAGTTAATGAAATGTTCCCAACAAACATTCCATGAACAAAACAAATTTCTCAATATTCTAAGCTTCTTGTTGTTTCCTCAAGTTATAACAGGAGCTCTGATGTGGTTTTTAGGTTCAAGTTAGATAATATTACGTAGCAGGGAACATTTCACTCCAGGCTTATATATCCATTCTTGGTATCCTGTTCTGGTTCACCCATGGCTGCAGATGAATACTTCCTACTGTTTCAGTGCCTGTGTTTCTCCTCTCTCTTCATGTATCACAAACTGCTCTCAAGAAATGATCTGATAGCTGCTAAATATAAAACTTTCTTTTATCACTATGGAAGTAAGGTGGTTTGATTCTTTTTTTCATTCAACAAAAATATACTGAGCAATATGATATTTTGGGCTTGGGCAAAGCAAGACAGATCTAGTCTCCTGCTCTAGTGGAGTACGGCTTAGGATATGCGGCAAGCATTCATCCTTCATGTAACATAGACAGAATTTTTGTGATCTCCCAAATGTCTTAAACCAGGACATGGAAGAGGCAATATGTAAATATATGCCTCTGTTATTCTAAATCCCATACCCTTCATTAAGAGGTAGCAAGGAGATGTTTCTAGCTTAAATGCACTCAATTTATGGAGGAGCTATTAATTTTACAAATGGAATTGAATATTGGACAGCAGACCTTACCTAAATCAAAACCATTGCACATTACATACCTGTCCCTCTTCAGTACATTTAGAAGGCTTGGGGTCATTAATTTATTTTTCTGAATGTTTATGTAACCTTTTACTATATTCCTTTAGGCTGTTAAAAAAGCCTCAGTAGAGGTTTATCTGTTGCTAAAGGCAAGGAACACAGGAGTTGGCTCCAGGCACAGTTATAAAATAAATATGTTATTTTTTTTTCCCAAGAAGAAAAATAGCCATGAGAAAGCCAGTTTCCTAAACAGGATGTGTTGGGAATTTTCTTTTTTTCCACTGATGATTGAGTGTGGCAACAAACTAGGATTATTGTTTTATACATCTTAAACTTAAAAAAAAAAAAAGCCTGAAATATACTATAGAGGAACATGGAAACAAGCAGATCTCATATAAATTCTTAGGAGCCAACACAGAATTCATTTCAAGGCTGACCATCTTAGTATGTATGTTTAATACTCAGTTACTGATATGCAAAATACCTTGTCACCAATACAATTGTTGGTTAATCTGGCATATGCTATATAACACCATGAAAGAACAAGCCACTTGACTTTGTGTCTGGAAATGTTAAAAAAGAAGTATACTCCATAATGTTTATTCTGCATCGCAGCATCTTAGCAAAAAGGATCAGCTCAGAATGAACTTACATTTTCTTTCTTTGTGTTGTCAAGGAAATGGCCCAATGTTAGATCAGTTTTTGTCCTTGTTAAACTAATTCCAGAATGAGGTTTTTAAAAGTGGATGCCTACACAAGTATATTTTCATTTGTTACACTCTGCTAAAAAGGCATTGGCATAGTGTGTTTTGACTTTTTAAAATGTTCTCAGGATTTGAAAGGCTGGTCATTGTTGTTATGTTTTACTTAAACTCTCAACAACCTGTCAGAAAGGGGTGAAACAGTCAAGATATAAAATATACAAAACATTTCAAAGTAGAATGAAACACACTTAAGCTGTTTTTTAATCTATATTGTGCCTTTAAGTCTTGATACCTCATTTTTTGGGGAAAAGAATCTAAATGGAACAGGAAATGACAACATAAGATTACTTCCATAAAAATAAAAATTACTGGAAAGAGGAAACTGATGTTTGAGGCTAAAACCTACTGTCCTATTTGGAAGATAAGATGTACCTCTTCCCAAGAAACAGTTTACCCAGAGCCTACCTTCTCCTTGATAGTCTTAGGGTATCAAATACCATAGAAATACCACTCAAATACCAAAGAAATCTATTCATTTTAAAGTAAAAAGAAATCAAAACCATTTTCCCAAATAGATGGTAGTCTACAGTAGATATTGCACTTTTATTTACTAATGTATAACAAAGTGTGAGTGGAGACAATTTTTAAATTCCACCAACTATTAACTTTCTGATTTTTACTTTAGAGAGGTGATTGTGTTTTCAAAAGACTCATGTTTTCCTGTGAATAACAATTAAGACTTATTTCCTCTGTAGTTAAATATCAGCTGTCTAATTCGTGTCTTTCAGTAGGAAGGTTTAGCCTCCATATCTTTTCTACTAATTCAGCATTTATTAAAAAAATATTCCTTTTTCATATGTGCCTGAAGGAATGAAGCCAAAAGCTTAAATTGTTAATATTGACCAAAAATGTACACAGCCGCAGCATATGCCCCTTGCCATTCACAAAACATATGCTAATTGGAAGTAAATATCATCCATCCATGACTAGACTTGCAAACTCAGAACTGCTTTACAAATAACAAGATGTGCCTTCTTTCCTTATCAAACAGCAGAGAGAAGGCAGTCACCCATGGCTCTGTGAATGCATTGATTGATACCCTCTTATTTATGTGATTATACAACAAGAAGAAACGTAGGTAAGAAATGAGCAAAGAATCTTAGATAAAATTTCTCAAAGAATTTCATGTCCAAAAAGAAAAAACATGTATTTAAATGACAAAACTCACATTTATCCATTTTAATTAGTTATTGATTCCCAGGGGTACTGAGTTGGTTTGTCAAATAAAAATGGTGTTTCTGAATACTCTGATTTTTTTTCCCCCACTGAGGTGAAGGATGAAGAAGATTGAAGACATCAAATAACCAAAAACAAACAAACAAAAAAATTGTTCTGAGTTCCTTGTATATTAATCTTATATACATAGTTGGACAACTTCGAACCAGGTTGAATGTCATTGTGTCTATATTTAAGAATTAGATGACTTTCGGGTCTAATGGTACTCTCTCCTTCCGTTCTTCTTTCCTCACATCTGGTCGCCAAAGAGTCGTTCCGTCACCCTGTAGCCTGCTAATGAGATCCCCCATTTAATTAATACCATAAGAATTTTAATTCTGACTGAATCAATTTAACGTGATGTGATTTTGTCAGCTCTATTCCCCAAGTAAAAAGTGAGCCTGATGCTTATTACATACATCATTTCACGGGCCCTGCATTCCCTGCTGACTTAAACAAATTCTAATTAAGACTAATTAAAGCATCATTTATGAAAGCGCTTGTGATAGCTATGCAAACATTCTGGGTGGGTATGCTTTGCATAATAATTATCCTAGTTAATATTAAGACTAGGTCCTTGGCAATTAGGTCTTTGAAACAGAGAGTTATTCTGAATTTA
>SJYC01124654.1:0-36650 GCA_006408675.1 Madoqua kirkii | reverse complement strand
AGACCTAGTATGCAAAAATTTTTTTAAATGCTTCCTTACCCCTGTTGAGTTTTGTGAAATTAAAAATTCTTACTGCATTCATAATTTGCTTTATTTTTAAAATCCCAATTATATTCTCAGTATTCATTGTGCTGCAAAATTGAAATGTAGCTGTAAGAACTGCTATCCTTTCAAACTCCTATATATACTATTTCTAGGACTATATGGCAGGGTCAAGTGAAGTTGGACGTTTGAAGAGGCAAATGGGTAGAAAGAAAATATGACTCCTTTATTAAACAGGTAAAGGAGATTGATAATAGATGTTATCAATAGAAGACTTAAAAGCTTCTTTCTCTTTCATCTTTACAAATACAGTGAATGCAAAATTCAAGGCAGGAAAGTCAGAGGTAGGCAACTACTAAAAAGGCTGAGAGCATTAAAAATATAGTCGACTGGCTTTTATCCAGCTGGGCAGAAAAACAAACAGAAGTTTTGTACAAAGTCCTATCTTTGAATACTGATGGGTTGACAATTACTGAAACTGAGGAAGAAATTCTATATCTTACTATGTAGGGAAATTGAGAATCTCTCTAAATTTCTATCAAATACAGTTACAAATTTTAAAAGTCTCTATTAAACTCCCATGAGAGCAATATGATGCCATTAAGAGCAACAAATAACAGACTGAACTGTCGCTAATGATTCTGTGAGACAAACCTGAGAGTATAAAGTGACATGCATAAATCTAGAAAGCTCAATCACATTCTACACAAAACTGCCTTAAAAATGTAACTGATCCTACAATTCCAAGAGCAGTACTGAAATGTCAAGCAGGCTACACCCAGGCAGTGAAAGATACAGCTATTCTAACTTCTTTATCAATTAACTGGATGTAGCAGAGTAGATGGACTCATTAAATTGGCAAATGACACAAAGTGAGAGGTGTATCATTTTAACACCAGTGAGCAAGTATCCGAAACGACAGCTAACAGAATAAAGCTTACTGGAAATACTTCTAATAGCCAAAACCAGCGGGGAAAAAAACTACAGACCAAAACATTAAAAAAGATTTAAGGAGTTTTAATAAAAGTTTGATCATGATCCATCTGGTTAGCAGATTAAAAATTCAGCATGACCTTGTGTCTATATATTTATATATACACATGCTACATAGATATACCTTTATTGTATGAGAATCATGAAGCAATCCTTCCTTCAAATAAAAGTATAGTCAGTGTAGTCAGAGAGAGATGGGGAAATAACTAATAAGGAAGGGTTAAATGATGTAATTCAATTTCACAAAGAATTATCAAGAGTCTTCTCAAGACCATTGAGGACTAAAGGGACACATAATCATAGCTTCCCATTTTAGTAATTTCTTTTTACTTGTTATTCAGAGGTCTCTGAGAATCAGACAAACAATTAAATGACAAATCAGAGGTTCCTTCTGAAAACAAGGGTAGAATGCTCAGGATCTCCAAGTGTGGTGAGAGAAATATGTCATGGATATAGGCAAATGGATTATGGGATTGGCACAGAGTCTAAGTGTGGGTTGGAAGGATGGGGACAGTTCTTACCTGAGGTGATCAACAGATAAGAACGTAGAAAATGAGCAGTGGTATGATTCTGTAAGCATCCTCACACAGAAGGTGGACCAGCTGAGCTCTACAAACACTTTGAAAGGGAAAAAATAATCATTAGCAGAGATTTGGGCTTCCCTGGCGACCCAGACGATAAAGAACCTGCTTGCAATGTAGGAGACCTGGGTTTGATTGCTGGGTCAGGAAGATTCCCTGGAGATTTAGGTGAGTAAATAAAATAGACCAGAAAAGAACCACAGAAGTCATTTGCTTACCATCTAGAAGGTAAATTGTAAGCTAGGGTGGGTAATGCGTGACTTCCCTGTTAGCAAGAAGCCCTATAAAATAGGCAACTTTTGTAGCAGGCAACAAAGGTCAAGTTTCCTTAACTTTACCATCACTGCCTTTCTTCTTTTACGTATTTATTTGTTGGCCTCTCTTTTTTGTTCCTTCTTTTTTAATACAAGTGAATGGCCTAACTGTGGGAGCTGGTCTATACTGAATGAAGTAGGTAACCAAAGATTTATCATCCACAACAGTGGTTCTCAAATTGGGCATATGGCAGAACCCCCTGAAAAGCTAATTAAAACCCAGGTTGCTGGGCCCACACCCAGAATTTCTGATTCACTGAACAGACCCACTACCGAGTGGGTGGAGGCTGAAAACTTGCCTTTTCAACAGATTCTCAGATACTGTTGAAGCAGCTGATTCTGAATCACAATTTTGAGAACCATTGCTCTGCCCCAAATTCAAAAGTACAGTCTGCAAACAGAAACCACAAATGAAATCACTGGTTTGAACAACTGCAATCTTTACATAAACTATTGTGAATATTCAGCCAGTAAACATCTAGATGGCCATACCATTTTTTTCCAGATGGTGGCTGTTTCAATTGTTCTATGCCCAGGCCAAATTAAACGTTTTAAACACGACCTGAAAACTGTCCATGAAATGTCTTACATTTCAAATTCTATACCAAAATTATTCTTGCTGAGAAGAAAACTCTAAAGGCTTAATCTAAATATTTCACTTTATAGTTGAGGCACTGGACCCCTTAAAGAAAGGGGAAGTGGCAACCCTGTATTAGTTGTAGGCAACCCAACATCACCCAGTTTACACTAAGTAGGAACAGAAAGTAAGAAAGTACACCTCCCTACACCAATATCACATTGTTGAACCAATTTACTATACAAAGGAGGAAACTAAAGCTCAAAGAGGTTAAATATCTTGTCTGAGACCACACAACACTAAGTCAAGATTAAGTTTTCCTAAAAGGCAGCAAAGGTTTTTCCACTGTCATCTCACTGTCTCTGTACTTAACCACTGAAGATAATTATTTAAAACTGACCATCAAATTTTGGGTGTTCTTTTGAGTTGGAATTTTATCTTTCTTAATGTTCTGACTTTTCTCAGTAAGTACCTACAGGAAGGTAAGTCCTTTATCTTGATTAGAAATGCTCATTTTGGACAAACTACTAGGTCCAAATAGATGGCTGTCAAGTCTTGTGGACTATTGAGAGATTAAAAGTAGACCAGCTAGTGGGCAGTGGATGCTTCAGTTTTAGTCCCCTATAAACCAGGGGTATACCAGTAGTCCTCTCAGGAAGGCAAAATAACCAGCTTGTGTCTGAGAGCACTGTGTTCTATAAATGCCTCCAAGAAACTGTGAGTGACAAGAGATTGGGGAGAGAATTTCCGTTTGTTTTCTTTTTCAAACACACAAGGTTTGTATGGATTTCATTTGATCAAGTGAAAAGCCTATAAAGAGAAAGAGTGGAATGAGGTTTCAAGATCTATATTCTCCAAGGACTAATAACTGGCAGTGGCAACTGGGGCTGAAGTGGAAGTGAGCAAGTTGGGCAGGGATTTAACGCACACCCCAAAGGGAAGGTTTGTATATGGGTTGTTTGTTCAAATAACAGTTTAGCCTTGGAGTTTAATACAAGGTATTCAAGTAAAATAAAAAGTAAACCCCATTCAGCAAGGCAGCAAGCTCAAGGAGGACCTTGGCTTTACGACAGACACACATGAAAAGCTGGTGAGAGGAAATCAGCGTGCACTGCAATCTTCCTCTCCTAACAAAGATGGACAACAATGGAATTTGCAGAAGTCAGTCCTAATGCTTGTGAACCTTTCTTTGCTTTCAGCTACCTCTTTGATTATTGCCTCTTTCATCAGAGGAGGCATGGAGGCCAAAGAGGGGAAAGAGTAATGCACCCCAATTCACTACTTGTTAACAATGGAGTTTTAAAAAAAGGAGGGAGGCAGAGGTGGGGAAGGAGGAGGGACTTACCAAATGAGGTTTGGGGGATTATCTGTGGATTTCATTTAAACATTCTCTATCTCACTCTCAATATAATGGAAAAAGTAAAAGTTTGGCTTTATTCACCTATATGAATATGTGAAATTAAGTCTCTACTTACCACTTACATCTCTATGAAGGGCATACAAACAGTGCAGATGGAAATGATATTGTTTAATTAGTGAATGTTCAACAGGGTGAACCAAAAATCAAAATATAAATATGCATTATATAAACAGAGAAATTTAGAAAGCCATGTTAATTGTATCTAGTTAATTTTTAACAGCTTCTTGGTATATTAGCTTTCTAGGTTGTACTCTGTTCCTTTCCATATTACTCTATTGACAGGCAGCTGGTGCAGAATAAAACTGCTATTCCCAGATCTGCCAAGGGCTCAGAGAGGGATGAGTACAAGACAGATATCTACCCACTCACCATTTAACGTGTACCGTTTCCTCCTGAACATGCAGATGGCATGGCGGTCCCAGATTTCATTTGAGTTAATCTAATCCCTCCACTGCTCCCACTAGAAAGGAGGGCATTAGCAGCCATATGTCAACCAGATTTGTCAGATTATTCATTACAATTAATTGCTGTTCTCACTTAAGGCCTTTAAGGCTGTGAATTGCTCTGAATTCTATTGCAAACACAAAATTATGAGTAAAAGACTTTAGCCCTGTCATTCAAATTTCACGCTGACCTTTATCAGCTTTTGGCTTTTCCATGGGTGCTGGGCTGAAAGCTTTCTAATTGGTGTTCCATTTCTTCCTCACTACAGGTAAGCTGTCGGCCTAGGCAATAAGTATGACCAGAAAGACAAGAGGAAAAACTCTTAGGTCCCAGCAGACAGTATTTAACTGCCAACTAATAATACATTAGGAGGGTAATGAAACGAGCTAGATGTCATAATGACCCAGTATACTAATTAAGTCTCTAAATACTGCAGGTTTTTAAGACATTTTCTGTCTTAGAAAAGCTTATTTTTGGAACCCAATTTCTTTTTACATTGTTTCATTATTCAAACTCTTTTGTAAGTTATTATGGATGATCATTAGAAATTAACCAAATTAATACCCACACCTTCCCATGAAGGTGAAGCTGGACTCCAACAAGCTGGACTCTGTCAATGTTGTCATTTTATTGTAGCCTCTGACCAAGGAAAATGTGAGACTTTTAAGCCCCTACAAAAGTTGTTGTTGAATTTATTTTATTTACTGCTACCGCATACCATAATACAAAGTTAAAAGCACTGTGTTGTACTCATTCCTTTGATTTTCAGGGTGCTGTTGAATCTGGTGATGAATGTGTCCTCAACCAAAGTGATGGTGAGACAGAATCAGTACTGTTTGATTAAGACGATCATCAGAGGAACCTTGATTGCCAAGAAGTGTCTGTCATTGAGATTATTAAGCCACAGTGGGGCTGCCCTGATTAACACTTTGTTTGCAACTTCAGACCAGTGATTTTGGCAGATGTTTCACAAATCTTGACATGAAGCTTTTATTAAGGATCTTCTAAGCAGGAAAAGTTGACAGTTGAAACTTCTGCTCTGATTTCCTTGTTTGCATTTGAAGTCTTCATAGAATAACTTAAAGTAACATGTTAGGTGGGGATGAAGTGGACGGGAGGAAATTAATGGTGATTTTTTTTCCCCCTGATAGTTACAGAGGTTACTACTAGGAGCCAAAAGCTATTCTTACCACTCAAGTGCTAGAACAATCATGTAATAATATATGAGCATGAGGTTTGGCAATCTTCTCTAAAACAAGAATACCTTATGCTTCCTTAAAGCAACGTTTTTTTAAAATAAAATAACAAAGAACAATCATAGTACTTAAAGCAGATCTGCATTTCAGTACACTGCTTACTCTTCCTTTTATTGAACATGGAGATTTTCAAATGGTAATGTAGGTCAAACAAAAAAGGCCAAGGATATAGTTATTGGCCTATAAAAGCATAATTAATACATTTTCCCTCTAAATGAGAAAAAAAAAAAAAAGAGTAGTGTCTTTCAGGTAGGCTTGTCTTCTGATTAAGTACGATCTTTGCTCGATATTTTAAAACCCTGAACGTGATTCAAAAGAGTTTACACAAGATGACTACTATGTCATGGATTGATTTCACTTCTTAATTTGAAAATTAAAGACACTATATAAAAAACAAAATATTTAATTTATATAAATATATGTAAGGTTACATCTTTCATTAATACAGATGAAAGAAAAATATGTCCATTTCTGCAAAATTTGTCCACCTTTCAAATGATCAAAGATTAATTTCTCTGTTAGAGCACAAAGAGTTTTATCTTTATTTTTTAAATTTATTTATTTTAATTGGAGAATAATTACTTAACAATATTCTGATGACCTCTGCCATAAATCAACATGTAGCTCTGAAACATATACATTACCATATGTAAAACAGCTAGACCTATTTTTTTCATATGTCCTGGCATCTTTTTTGTCCAACCAATAGGATTTCCTGATTGAACTAAGCTGAGGGATGATGTGACTGACTGAACAAGCTTTGCTATCAGATGGCTATTAGATTAAGAAAAAGTTAGGTTCTGTATTGAAGCAAAAGAAGGACAACCACTAGATGAAAAAAGAAACAATAATGATGCAATGGATACAGGAGGAGATGCTCTACATTTCCAGCAACTTCAAGCAGCAAAAAGCGATTGCTGAGAGAAGTCTGAAACAGTGACCCCAGATTTGTTATATAAAGGTAATATTTTAACCTTGACCCCTGCTGCTGCTGCTGCTAAGTTGCTTCAGTCGTGTCCGACTCTGTGCGACCCCATAGACAGAAGCCCACCAGGCTCCCCATCCCTGGTACTCTCCAGGCAAGAACACTGGAGTGGGTTGCCATTGCCTTCTCCAATGCATGAAAGTGAAAAGTGAAAGTGAAGTTGCTCAGTCATGTCTGACTCTTGGCAACTCCATGGACTGCAGCCCACCAGGCTCCCCATCCCTGGGATTTTCCAGACAAGAGTACTTGCCTTCTCCATGACCCCTGCTAGTAATAAGCAAAACCAAATGATCTGGTCAGTCATAGTGCCCCACTGAACCTCACTTGCTCCATCCATGTAAGTGAGGGAGTTAAAATAAATAATTTCTTTTATTTCCTAAATTTGATACTAAAAGTTATAAAATGCTGAGGAAAATAAAAACAAGTATAAAGCTTATCCAGAAGCAAAAACATCTGTATATCAAAGACAAAAAATTTTGACAAGTTGTATTGGTCTCTTTTCTCATCATCCATAAGAATTAGCTTGAGCTGAAGTGAAAACAATAATGAAATCACAAGTGATTTTCTAAAACATCTAAGCCCACTGCTTTCTCTCTATGAGGACAGTCCAAGCTAGGCTACAGCTGTTTAAAGTTTTTTGTTATGTTTTGTTTTGTTTGATTTTGTCTCTCCTGTTAGTGGTACAAACAACATCTGTCACTTTTGATTTTATGTTCTGTGACGAAAAAAACTATATATGTCTGGTTCTTAGTTATATACTCCTAGAATTCAGTATAGTATCTAGTGCTTACTAACTACTACTACTACTAAGTCGCTTCAGTCGTGTCTGACTCTGTGCGACCCCATAGACAGCAGCCCACCAGGCTCCCCCGTCCCCGAGATTCTCCAGGCAAGAACACTGGAGTGGGTTGCCATTTCCTTCTCCAATCTAGTGCTTAATGGATATATAATAAATATTTGTTGACTGAATCACAATGACACACATAAATATCTTTTCTTCCCCCTAATCTGGTAAAAATATGGTGTCAAGTGTCCAATATCTTATTGGAATAGTTTGTATTGTAATATCTAATACTGGGAAATTATAATGTCCAATATCTTATTGAAATAGTTTCAAATAGATTTATCTTGATTTCCATTGATTTTCTCTATCCTGTTTTATTTCTGTTTACTTAAATATATCTGAGTTTGAAGATAATTTGGGTAATTTAAAAAAATCCATTCAGCCAGGGCTGAGCTCCTTAGAAATTTACCAATTACATTTTTGCTAACTAAAAATAAAGATGTTCTAATATTTGAATAATTATATGACTTCAAATGCATAATAACATATACATAACACATAATACATGTCAAATATGGCAGAATCTGTAAGTGCTAAAAAAAAAGTCACCTGCATAGGTAAGTTTTTGTTTCAAATATATGCAAATGTTTGGTTTTATTCTTCATTAAATTTTATAAGACATTAATTTAAACTTCCCAAAACCAAAGTCCATCTCATTTAAAGTCACTTCAGTTGAATATGTCCCAGTTAGAGTATTAATGAAGAAAAATTTTCTCCTTCCTTAAAATAGCACAAAACCAAAATGCAACCTCCTAGCTGATGAAACATTAAATAGCTCCCACCAGCAGCAGAAATCAGCAATATTAAGGGCCAGATTATAATATTCAACTTAGCTTTATTAAGGTAATTGTTTTCTTCTAACACATTGGTTGTTAAAAGCAGAGATGAAGCAACCTAGTTTTATCCATGGACTGCAGCCCACCAGGCTCCCCATCCCTGGGATTTTCCAGACAAGAGTACTTGCCTTCTCCATGACCCCTGCTAGTAATAAGCAAAACCAAATGATCTGGTCAGTCATAGTGCCCCACTGAACCTCACTTGCTCCATCCATGTAAGTGAGGGAGTTAAAATAAATAATTTCTTTTATTTCCTAAATTTGATACTAAAAGTTATAAAATGCTGAGGAAAATAAAAACAAGTATAAAGCTTATCCAGAAGCAAAAACATCTGTATATCAAAGACAAAAAATTTTGACAAGTTGTATTGGTCTCTTTTCTCATCATCCATAAGAATTAGCTTGAGCTGAAGTGAAAACAATAATGAAATCACAAGTGATTTTCTAAAACATCTAAGCCCACTGCTTTCTCTCTATGAGGACAGTCCAAGCTAGGCTACAGCTGTTTAAAGTTTTTTGTTATGTTTTGTTTTGTTTGATTTTGTCTCTCCTGTTAGTGGTACAAACAACATCTGTCACTTTTGATTTTATGTTCTGTGACGAAAAAAACTATATATGTCTGGTTCTTAGTTATATACTCCTAGAATTCAGTATAGTATCTAGTGCTTACTAACTACTACTACTACTAAGTCGCTTCAGTCGTGTCTGACTCTGTGCGACCCCATAGACAGCAGCCCACCAGGCTCCCCCGTCCCCGAGATTCTCCAGGCAAGAACACTGGAGTGGGTTGCCATTTCCTTCTCCAATCTAGTGCTTAATGGATATATAATAAATATTTGTTGACTGAATCACAATGACACACATAAATATCTTTTCTTCCCCCTAATCTGGTAAAAATATGGTGTCAAGTGTCCAATATCTTATTGGAATAGTTGTATTGTAATATCTAATACTGGGAAATTATAATGTCCAATATCTTATTGAAATAGTTTCAAATAGATTTATCTTGATTTCCATTGATTTTCTCTATCCTGTTTTATTTCTGTTTACTTAAATATATCTGAGTTTGAAGATAATTTGGGTAATTTAAAAAAATCCATTCAGCCAGGGCTGAGCTCCTTAGAAATTTACCAATTACATTTTTGCTAACTAAAAATAAAGATGTTCTAATATTTGAATAATTATATGACTTCAAATGCATAATAACATATACATAACACATAATACATGTCAAATATGGCAGAATCTGTAAGTGCTAAAAAAAAAGTCACCTGCATAGGTAAGTTTTTGTTTCAAATATATGCAAATGTTTGGTTTTATTCTTCATTAAATTTTATAAGACATTAATTTAAACTTCCCAAAACCAAAGTCCATCTCATTTAAAGTCACTTCAGTTGAATATGTCCCAGTTAGAGTATTAATGAAGAAAAATTTTCTCCTTCCTTAAAATAGCACAAAACCAAAATGCAACCTCCTAGCTGATGAAACATTAAATAGCTCCCACCAGCAGCAGAAATCAGCAATATTAAGGGCCAGATTATAATATTCAACTTAGCTTTATTAAGGTAATTGTTTTCTTCTAACACATTGGTTGTTAAAAGCAGAGATGAAGCAACCTAGTTTTAACCTAGTTTAAACCAAAACTTTATGTGTATGAAGTCTAAGTTCTTATCCAAGTTATTATATAATGATCATGCAATTCTACTTTAAAAATAGGCCAAATATGTATAAAAATGAAAGAAAATCTTTGTTCAAATAAATATGAAATTTTTCCATTCTTTGTCAGACGACTTTGTTTATATTTTGGCTCTCCTCTGTGCCATTTGACTCTATAAAAACTCTAAACTGGGAAAGTTATGTAAAAAGGCCTTAGCATAATGTAATGACCCAAACATTTCTATCAGAGAGAAAAGTAAGGAACATGGCAGGGCAGATCTTTGTAGGCAACTTAGATTTCTAAAAGGGTAGCTATTCTCACTTACTGATAACAAGGGTGAACACGCCACATTCTCTTTCTGGGTCTTATGGAACCAGTTTATTTAATCAACATCCAATGCACACATAACTGTACAGTTTTTGTGAGGTTTTTTAGATTAAGCTATAGTCTAAGTACTACTGAGGAAAACCTGATGTATGATTTCTGACATAAAAAAATAAAATATTAGTACAGAAAACAGATTTGACACTAAATAAGAGTTCTAAGCAGAAAGCTATAAATGCTAACTTGAGGATTTTTAAAGATTAAAGGATTATTAAATATCATATCATTTAAAGAATGTCTTTGGCTAAAAAACAATGCTCCAGATAGACACAAAAGTAATCAAAGCAGACTAAAAATTAGAATTCTATTATGTTGCTTTCACATACCAATATGCAGGGGAAAACACTGGAAATATATATATATACACACACACACATATCAAATGCTAAGTGTTTTCTTTAATAAGTTTTTGGTCTTAACAATTGTTCATCTATATTTTCTAGAAACACTGCATGGAACATACTTTCTTAAGTGAGGGAAAATGTTAAGGGATACAGTAAATTCAAAAGATGGACAGAAAATCTGATAGTTGAAGGAAAAGCATGAAGAAGTATGATTTAATCTGAATGTCGATGACCAGGTGAAAGTTTTTCTGGGTGCAGGGAATGGCATAAGCGGCACGCAGGTGGAAAGCAACAGCACAGAGTTCACGGTGCTGGCATACGGACTGGTTCAGGGCTAAGTGTGACATCGGACTGCAGAAAGCTGGTTTGGATTCAGGTTACGGGTAGTCTTCAAAGCCATGCTAAGGACTCTACTTTGACTGGAGTGATAGAAGGGCAGGGGCAGAGAACACTGACAGCCCTTGAAAAAGGGACTCACATGAGTGTAGAAATTTGGAGGGGATCTCCTTCTGGTAGCTTATGATGCTAACTGAAAGCAGGGAAATTTCTCGAAAGGTTTTGCAAAGTTTCCTTGAGAGGGTCTAATAAGAGTTAGGTTAGGCAGCAAGAGATCTGAAGGCTTTTCAGAGCTAACATTACAAGCATTTGCTGACTGACTCTGAAGACATGTGGTGAGGGTGGGTTCTAGGAAGACTACCAGGGTTTAACAGCTCGTTGTGCAGAAGAGGCATCAACTGTCAGACCCTTCGTCAGCCCACTAGTTAAAACCTTGTATTAATGCTCTGACTTGAGAATGTGAAAGAACTCAGTTTGCTATGCATGTATGCAGGGCAGAAAATATAAAGCTAAGGACAAAATTCTGGAGGATTTCTTCTTTAAGGGGCAAGAGGAGAAAGACAAGCCCTTGAGGAAGCAGAGGAAAGTTCAAATACAACCAAGATGTTTCCTTTCACAGGAGACAAGAAGGGGAGAATATTTCAAATGGGAAACAAAGGGCAGCACAGTCTAGATGCTCCTAGGGAACAGGGAAAGAATGTGGAGGGTTTTAGCTTCGCTCCTGCCTCTCTACCCCACTCCCAGCCTTTGAAGCTGTAACACTCGTCCCCCAATTATCCCCTATATAAACGAACGTGTGAGAGAAGAGAAAGAATAAAACAACAAAAATGTGCCCTGAGATTTATTTAGCTGAGAAACAGTGCATCTTAAACCTAGGAGGACTTCAAGGTCAGTTATGTAAACTTTCATTTCATACACAAAATAAAATGTAAGGCTGTCACCAGACTATATGACGTGCTCAGGTCAGGGCCCCAAAATCTGTCCCCCTGGGAACATATCTTGGTGCTTGTCTAGTCCACATTTCCACTGATACCAATCTTAGCTAGTTTCCTCTAAGAAGATTAGAACCATGGAAAACACCATTGAATTTATGAGGTAGAATTCTGAGTCATTCTCTTTTAAACAGTTTTTCTAGATCTAAAGCCTTCCTTTCTTGAAGTAGGCTTATTTTTAGTAAAGACTACCTCCTTGTCCATCATCATTAGTATCCAGGTTTTATTTTTATTTGTTTTGCTTTTTTCTAGTTCACAGGTAAAAATGAACATTGGAAATGATATTTTTCTTTAAAAGAAAAGCTAAATAGATAAGAAAGAATATCAGGAAGGAAAAAATGGGGTAATGGGTGAGTACACATCAAAAACATCTGACACAGAACTAGCTGAACTATGAGAAGTGAAACGTGAAGGAAGACAGCAGAAAAGAGCACACTAAGGGCTCTCAATTTTCTTCTGTTTCATGAAGGAAAATATACAAGAAGCTGGTTGAGATCACGGGGTCACAGTGTCCCCAGCAGTCAGCAGGGAGAGCCCTGTACGCCAGACTGTGGAAATGATACCCAGAGAAAAGTGTTGGATGCAAGTTGGAAGTGGTCTCCATGTGAGTTGGAGGAAAAAATAATAATAATAGCGTGCAAACGGTCACTCTTACACAACTGGCAAAGATGTAATTAATTTCAAGAGCAGCTGTTTTGAGGAAACTGGGGTGATACGGGGATTCCCAGGTGGTGCTAGCCGTAAAGAGCCTGCCTGCCACTGCAGGAGACACAAGGAACAATCCATGGGTCGAGAAGATCCCCTGGAGAAGCAAATGGCAACCCACTCCAGTATTCTTGCCTGGAGAATCCCAGGAGCAGAGGAGCAGAGGAACCCTATACAGTCCATAGGGCCGCAAAGAGTCAGACAAGACTGAAGCGACTTAGCACGCAAGGTGATATTATCTGTTATGGACCGAGGGTTTGTGTTCCATCAAAATGTGTCTGTTAAAGCTCTAACCATCATTACGGCTGTATCTGGAGATGGGAGCTTCGAGGAAGTAATATGTGTTTAAAGTGCTCATAAGAATGAGGCCCTGGCTAGACCTGACGACCTTCGGCAACAAGTGCTAACCCACCGTGTGCCACTCCATCTCAGATCACACTGCCTGCACCACAGCGGCGCCTTCACCTTCGCCCCGGCTAGTCATGTCCGGTACCTTAGACATCAATAGGTCGGCCTTGCGAGATCACACGTACCTACCCTCCCCGGGCTAGTCACAGGCGTGGGAACACCCTTTCCTGGGCAGCTCGCGATCCAGCCACCTCCAGCAGGGCGCATCCACCACCTACTACCAGTTCTCCAGGATGGGCCATGCATCCCGCCATCCTGCACCAACGTAACGCCTCCACCGACTGTGCTGCCCAACCTCAGCCTCTTGAACCACAGTGACGTGATGGAAGCCAGGCCTACTACAGCTCCAGCAACAGCCATACGTGCAGTGCGTAAGCGTGCCTTGCGCCTCCTGCTTTACGTAGCCTCCTTTCTGAGGCTGCGCATGCGCCTACCTCCGCCCGGTCCTCTAGTCGCTCAGGCAGTGCAGCTGGACTTAGCCCCTAAGCACCTCCTTTCCTGTGCAGCTTTTTGTTCTGGAAAACCTGCGTGGGTTCGCGGCCCTTAGCCTGGAGAGAGAGTATCCCTTGTGAACCGTGATGCTGGATCTCGATCCCGTCTAGGACCTCCCGGCCGCCTAAGCTTATGAGGTCTCTGCAGTTCGCAGTTGCTATTGGTCCAGCTCAGATTTTCCGAACCTGATGCAATTTGAGGGTGTCTACTTCACCACCACGTGGACACGTTCTAAGGCAAACCGGAAGACTGCCAGAGGGAAACTGTGCTTCTAATTTAGCAATGATGTGAAGGAAAGAAAAAAAAAGAAAGAACGGGGTCCTGACCTTACAGGATTAGTGTCCTTGTAAGAAGAGAGGACAAGGAGCTTGCTCTCTTTTCTTGCAGACACAAAGAGGTCATGTGAGCACAGTAAGAAGGCAACTACCTGCAACCCAAGAGGGGACCTCTTACCAGACACCTTAGTCAACCCTACCAACACCTTGATCCCGGACTTCCCATCTTGAAAACCATGAGAAAATAAACATATTGTTTAAGCCAGTTAGTCTGTAGTATTTTGTTATGGCAGCCCTAGGTGACTAATATAGTTCCTTCTCTGTAAAGTGAGACAGTAGAAGTACCTATTTTGTCGGCTAATGTGAGGATGAATTGAAATATATGTGTTCAGTGCTTGCACATAACTAAGTAGTCAGTAAATATTAATTAAAAATAATGAATAAGGTTTTTTTCACCTACCATGATTATGAGTAAGATAAACCACCTTTAGCTGCAAAATAAGTGTGATGTCACTTTTAGCATTCCTAGGTTATATTGCATTTGGATAACAAAAATCTGAATTTATAAATTAATTTCTAGTAGTATTATAGAGGGCTCCGAAGTTAAAAGCTCCAAAGATACTGAATTTGGATACTTTCATCATATCAGAGTGTCACAGAGTGAACAGCTTTTATTCTTGCTTTTGTTATTGTTGTTGTTCAGTTGCTAGGTCATGTCCAACTCTTTGTGACCCCATGGACTGCAGCATGCCAGGTTTCCCTGTCCTTCAGTATCTCCTGGAGTTTCCTCAAACTCATATCCATTGAGTTGGGAATGCTATCCAACCATCTCATCCTCTGTTTCCCCCTTCTCCTCCTGCCCTCAATCTTTAATAGCATCAGAGTCTTTTCCAATCAGTAGACTCTTTGCCTCAGGTGGCCAAAGTATTGGAGCTTCAGCATTAGTCCTTCCAATGAGTATTCTGGGTTGATTTCCTTTAGGATTGACTGATTTGATCTCATTGCAGTCCAAGGGACTCTCAAGAGTCTTCTCCAGCACCACAATCTGATGGCATCACAATTCTGACTCTTACTTCAGTGAATTCTAACAGACCTTGAGACAGTCCTCATGCTATCATCATACCACAATGAAGCCCTTAAGTCTACCTTAGTATGTGCTGTAATTCAGACATTTCTCTACATCTTTCATGTAGTTATTTGATAAATAGCTATGCCTATAACTTGTGATCATTTAAAAATATATTTCACCTTTAGTCAATTTCCTTTTGTAGTCTTCAGATTTAAAAAAAAAAAATTGAATCTGCTTGTTTTTGCACAGTACTCTCCTGTTTTCCTGGAGTTGTCAAAAATCATGTGCATGTGGAAAAGTATGGACTCACTTTCATGTTCTTTCTTCCCACATATATCTTATTCAGAAGAGGCTTTATTTTAAGGTTAATGAAGACTCAGCACCCTTCAGTTACAAGGCCCCTTCCAAGGATCTGAAAGAAGCTCTGGGAATTTTGTATTCATAATTCTGTATTACATCACTTAAAGAGGGCTTTCAATTGTATACAGTCCCCCAAACCAGGATCAAGTCTTGTTGTTGCTGTATCTTCCGAGCTTTCAAAATCTTCAATATTTAAGGTAATATGCAATATTTAAAAGCAATTTCAGTTTAAAAGAAATCAAGCTATGGAGAGTAGTCTGTAGCAAAATAATTCTGTATATAGCTCTCAGCCTCCAAATCGAACCAAAGCATGTATTTCTGTGCATATTGATAGATCCCAACTTTATTTTAGCACCAGAAATATTTTCTCAAATGCAGTTTTATATAGTGGAACTTCTCTAGCCTAAGATAGTGAAGAAGAGCCTGCTCACTTACCACCCCTTCAACCCAAACACTGAAGCACTGCTAGAAAACTGGATGGATTCTCTCTCCACAGTAGTTTGAAAATCACTAATCTAAATGGGAATACACAGTGGAAATATGATTGGGGACCGAGAATGGATGGCCTGTGTGATTTTTTTTTTTTTTTTGCAGTATGTAAGTGCATTATTGTAGAAAAACCTACCAAGTAAGACTGTAAGATATTCACCAATCCCACAGGACAAACAACATCTCTTTCATGGGTGAGATACATTTATTTCTAGAGTCATGGAGCACTGTGCAAGCTGAATTTTCAAGGCTCTTTTTTTTCAGTTAGTTCTCAGGTGTCTTAGGATGATACAAGAATAATTTCTTTCAGAGACATTTTTATGCTAAATGGTCAAAGATTAATGTTGATGACTGCAAGGTATAGGAAATACACAGAAGCATAGTTCATGTTTTAGCAGATGAATTCTTTTTTTTTCCCTGTGGAACTCTAAAAACCTGTGTCTTTTAAAAGGCCTTGAATCCAAGTTCAAAACACTCAAGAAAATACTCTTCATGTCACTGAGATTTTCTTCTAATTACATTTTAAATTTCACTCCCTTTACAAATATTTTGTGATGCAAACAAATGAGATTTCAAAGGGATCTTCTTGGTTCTAGCTCTTCTAAACATCCAATGAACTTGATTTTCTTTAGGAAACATTACATTAGTCACATTGCTCGCCTTTTAACGTCACAATGCTCTCCTTTTAAACCATCAGTTCTTTAGTCATGCCATTTGTACCTTGTTTAAGTCTTCACGGTAGTCTTAACCTTCAATCATTCCTCCATTCATTCAGCAAAAATTTATTGTGTCTATCTGCCAGATTCTGAATGAGAAACTAGGAGTACAAAGAGAAATATAATTAGAACTTGTCCTCAAAAGAAGTGGGTTCTAGTGGTCAATAATCATACTGGTTGATTCATCTCTGGAATTTTCTTATGTAGCTAGGTATTTAATAAATGTATTCTGTTGCCTTGGAGTAACCATCTAAGCAAGATGCATAAACATTGCATTTGTGGAAATTTCATATTTCCATGAATGCTCAGAAATAGGTTCTATATTTCATTTTCTAATCATTTGCTTCTTTTATATGTGTGTTGTTAATCTAATATCTAGGATAAGTTATTTCATTCATACAGATTAAGTTGCTACCAGTACTAGATATGTTTCTAATCATGAGCTTACTTAGAAATTATACATACTTATTTAATACTCTCTAAATTCCTAATCAGAGGACCAAAATGCTATACAGTAATTCCCCTACATACAAACCATCAAGTTGCAAACTCTCAAAGATACAAACGTGTGTTCATCAGCATTAGGCATAAGTGAAATTGCAGCTCACATTCCATCTCCTATTTCTGACAGTCCTTTAACGCTACCATCTCCCACCTCATCTCTCTCCAGGCAAGAGTCAATAACTCTTCTTGCCTGTTCACTTGATGTCAGCCCCTATATTCCAGCTGTTGTACTGCACTACTGTACTCTTCAAGGTACTGTACTTCAAAATTTAAAATGTTTTCATTTTTTGTGTTTGTTTTTTATGTATTTGTGTGAAAAGTATTATAAACCTATAACAATACAGTTCTTTATAGCTGATTGCATTAGTTGGGTACCTCGACTGACTTTGTTGGGTTTAGAAATAAATTGGACTTACAAATGTGCTCTCAGAATAGAACTCATTCATATGTAGGGGGCTTACTGTAGTTACACAGGAAATGCTGATTGTATTATCACTTAGTGTTTATAACATTAGCCAAGAATTAGTGAAATGTCTTCTAAGCAAGAATTAGGAATAATGTATTTGGGGGATGGATCCTGCTTGAGTTATGAGGAATTAATTCAGTGTTGGGGCCCCAGATCCTGAGCATCTCATTGGTTTCCTTTCTTCCCCACTAATATTTGCATCACTGATTACATCTCCAAAGGGGATTCCTTCTGGTAATTGAGTCTCTCATCTATTAACAGCTCATACTTTCTTTTATTTAAAGCATTCTTGAGTTCAAAAATTTTTCAGCCAGCCAAGCCCAGGGGTTATCTTCTACTAGCTTCTTTGCTAGCCTAGAAGTGAAGGAAGCAGTAGAGGAGCCTTATTCATCTGTTCTGAAAACACTTGGTCTGGGGAGAAAACCCACTTTCTATTTGACTCGACAGCCTCCACTTTTACTCTTATCAGCCTACACTCCATATACTTTCTGATGTACCTGTGTGTAGCCTGTCTTGGTTACCAGTGACTGATATTATTAAATATAAAAAATCATTTTACCAGATGATAAAAGAAGCTACAGTGTCTAAAAATTTCATATATCTAACGTGTTGTATAAACAGCCTAAATCCCCATACATTTTATAACTTCAGCAGTCTAAAGGTTAAAGCCTGTCAGTTGAATTTCATGAATTCCAGGAAGAAATGGGCAGTAGCACCAACTCTTCATTGTATACCAGTGATCAAACATCTCCTCATTACACTTCAATATTGTTGCCTCTAAAGGTCACCATTGCTGAACATAATCACACAAAATCAAAACTGCAAACTTTATATATCATGGAAGTAGTAAATAGCTTGGAGGTTTATTTTCTGGTGCCTGAACAACATTCTGAACCCATTTATAAATTCTTGGGAACTGTGGTGGGAACCAAACATATTTGCAATGCTTGACAATAGCTCCAATTAAATCAATTTCATATAAAAATATTTTTTCAGTCATTTCAGGTGAAAAACACAACTCCTATTCACTAAGTAGAAAACATCTTTTTAATTGGTCTGTCTAAAATGGATTTTTCCTTCCCTTGTCTTCCTGTAAAAACAAATTTGACAATTATTTATAAAGCACCTTCTGGATGGAATGTATAGAAGTTGAACTCAAAGGGAAGTCATGAAGTTCATTTAGTAAAGTCCTGGTATGCCCAGTAAGTCACGGATGTTCTTTAGTTTTTCTGTGCATTGATTTTGCTGTATGTTATTTGGGCAAACTGTCACCTTGTAAGATCTATAGCCTAGCTTTATCCAAGCCACCACTGGCCTTGCTTGAATTACTATACCACCCTAATTGCTTCCGCTCTTACTGCCCTGCATTCCTTCTCTGTTCTAGAGTCAGCATTATCTTTTGAACAAATAACTTCATATCTAAAGGAAAGGAATCCTTCAGTGGCTTCTGATTACATGTAAAATAAAATTCAAATTTCTTACCACGGTCTACAAAGCCATGAATAAACTGACCCCTGCTTATCATTCTGACCTCAACTCCCACCATTGTTTTTCCTTACTCAGCTCTAGCAACATAAGTCATTTATTGAACATGCCAAGTGATTTGAGCCTAGAGATCTACACTTTTATTATTCACTGTGCAGGTAAGCATCCTGTCCCCAAATCTTGACATTGCCATTTTTCCCCCTTCTGTCCCCTCTAGAATATTCTCAGAAAATCTGTTTCTACTCTCCAAACAGTTTACTTTCCCCTCCTAAAGACTCTCCCCACCTCGTCATTGTTTCTTTCATGGAATTTACAATCTGAATTTATAATCTGTCTTATTCAGATATTTTGTTTGCTGGTTCTTTCTGTTTCTGCCGTCACTACTAACAAATTGTGCTTAGTCTATCTTATTCGATGGCATGCAATAGAAACTCAATAATAATTTATATAAGTATGATAAAGTCCTGGAATATTTCTCTTGTTAAAAATGTCTTTATGCCATTAAAGCAAGTTTGCAGACAGACCTAATTAAGAAAAAAATAATATAACAGTTTGACATGTATAGATGCAATGAAAAATGATTTTTAATTAGATTCCTAATACAGTTTTTACTTTAAAAAGATGATAAAGTATTTCTCTTCCAGTATGCAGCAACTACCAGGGAGTATTTTTTTTTAATGTCTTCCCCATATTTAAATCAAACCATTCAGTACTGTAGGAGCAGGAAGCCAACTGGTGATAAAATAATGCCCTTTGTTCTGATTTCTTGACTTCATGGTAAAGAACTTAAGATGGTTAGTTGCTTGTTTTCATATTAGGCCATTAAGTTGCATTAAGAATTCAGAAGAGAACAATTCAAAAAGGAAATTAAGAAATCCCATTTTCTATAGCATCAAAAAGGTTAAAATACTTGAGAATGCACTTAACCAAGAAGATGAAAGACTTGTACACTGAAAACTACAATTTTGCTGAAAGAAATAGAAGATATAAATAAATGGGAAGACATGTTGTGCTTATAGATTAAGAGTTACTATTGTTAAAATATACATATTGCCCAAAGTGATCTACAAATTCAATGCAATCCCTATCCAAATCATAATGGAATTTTTTGTAAAAAAAAAAAAGAAAAAAAAAAAACCTAAAATCCACTAGGAACCCCAAGGGACCTTGAATAAGCAAACAATCTTGAAAAAGAACAAAGTTAGAAGCCTCATAGGTACTGATTTCAAACCATACTGCAAGGCACCAGTAATCAGGTGATGTGGTATTGGCATAAAAGAGGTATATAGACTAATGGAACAGAATAGATAATAAACTCTTGTATATGTGATGAAATGATTTTTGACAAGGATGCCAAAATTTAGGAAAAGGACAGTCTTTTCAACAGATATCAAAATCAACAAATGGTATTGGCAGAACTGGACATCCATATATAAAAGAACAAATGTGGACCCTTATATTAAAAAAATTAACTCACAATGGATCAAATATATAAATATGAGACATAAAACTATAAAACTTCTAAAGAAAACAGAGGAGAAAAGCTTCAGGGCATTGGATTTGGCAATGATTTCTTGGATATGACATCAAAAGTTCAGGCAACAAAAGCAAAAATAGAGACTACATCAAACTTAAAACCTCTGCACATCAAAGGAAACAATCAACAGAGTAAAAAGACAAACTTTGGAAGGAGATAAAATATTTGCGTGTCATCAGGAAGTTAATATCTAACATCGAAAAGATACAACAATAACAACAAAACCTTATTGAAAAATGGGCAAAGCATTGAATAGATATTTAATGGCAACCCACTCCATTACTCTTGCCTAGAAGATTCCATGGATGGAGGAACCTGGTGGGCTACAGACTCTGGGGTCGCAAAGAGTCAGACATGACTGAGCAACTTCACTTTCTTTTTCTTTTCTCCAGAAAAGATATACAAATAACCACCAAGCATATGAAAACATGCTCAACAAAGGTAATCATAAGAGAAATGCAAATCAAAACCACAATAAGATATCATTTCACATCCACTAGGATTGTTGTTGTTCAGTCACCCAGTCGTGTCTGCTCTTTGCAACCCCATGGACTGCAGCACTCCAGGCTTCCCTGTCCTTCACCACCTCCATTGAGTCATGATGCCACCCAACCATCTTGCCCTCTGTCATCCCCCTCTCCTCCTGCCCTCAATCCTTCCCAGCATCAGAGTCTTTTCTAATGAACTGGCTCTTCACATCAGGTGGCCAAAGTGTTGGAGCTTCAGCTTCAGCATCAGTCCTTTCAATGAATTCAAGGGTTGATTTCCTTTAGGATTGACAGGTTTGATCTCCTTGCTGTCCAAGGGACTCTCAAGTGTCTTCTCCAACTCCACAGTTCAAAAGCATCAATTCTTTAGTGCTCAGCTTCTTTATGGTCCAGTCTCACATGGCCACTATCAACAGAGCAGAAAATAACAAGTGTTGGTAAGGATGTGAAGAAATTGGAATATTTGTTCATGGTTGGTGGGAATGTAATACGGTGTATTTATTATGGGAAACAGCATGGCAGTTCTTCAAAAAATTAAAAATGGAATTACCATATAATCTTGCCATTCCACTTCTGGGTATTTCCAAAAAGATTCAAAGTAGAATCTTGAAAAGATATTTGTACACCCATGTTCATCACAACATTACTGACAATAGCCAAGAAGTGTAAGCAACTCAGATATCCATCAACAGATGAATGGATAAAGAAAATGTATTACATACAGAGGAATATTAGGAAATCTTAAAAAGAGAAACCCAATTACATGCTGCAGTATTAATAAACCTCTACCAAATGAGACAAGCCACTAACAAAAGGACAAATATGGTGTGATTCCACTCACACGAAGTATCTTAAAGCAGTCAAAATCTTAGAAACAGAAAATAGAAAGTTGATTGCCAAGGTCTTGGAAAGGCAATGGCAACCCATTCCAGTACTCTTGCCATGGACAGAGGAGCCTGGGGCTGCAGTCCATTAGGGTTGCTCAGAGTTGAACACGACTGAGCAACTTGACTTTCACTTTTCATTTTCATATGTTGGAGAAGGAATTGGAACCCACTCCAGTGTTCTTGCCTGGAGAATCCCAGGGACGGGGGAGCCTGATGGGCTGCCATCTATGGGATGGCACAGAATTGGACACGACTGAAGTGACTTAGCAGCAGCAGGAGGAGTTAGCATTTAAGGTGTATAGAGTTTCAATTTTGCAAGATGAAAACATTCTAGAGATCTGTTGCACAACAATGTGGATATACGTAACACTACTGACCTATACACTTAGAAATGGTTAAGATGATAAACATAATGTGTTTTTTACCACAATAGGAAAAGAATTCAAAGTAAAGTTTTCTTGTGTTATTTCCTGTAGCTAACAGAAATAAGCTTACTTCATGAAGCGCTTGTGCATGTGTGCATGCTAAGTTGCTTCAGTCGTGTCTGACTCTTTGCGACCCTGTGGACTGTAGCCCACCAGGCTTCTCTGTCCATGAGATTCTCCAGATAAGAATACTAGAGTGGGTTGCCATGCCCTTCTCCAGGGCATCTTCCTGACCCAGGGGTCAAACCTGTGTCTCTTGCATCTACTGCATTGGCAGGTGGGTTCTTTACCACTAGTGCCACCTGGGAAGCCCCATGAAGTGGTTACTTCTGTTTAATTTTCTGCACTCTGCTTGTTGATAAAAAGCTAGATAAAATTAGAAACTGAGAGCCGCTAAAAAGAACTTTTGTCAAGACAATCTATCAGATAAAAATTACAAAGATGCAAAGATAAGGAAAAGAAGATAAAATCGATTCCCACATTAAAATGCTACTTCCCACAGCTATACTGCTGCTGCTGCTAAGTCACTTCACTCATGTCCAACTCTGTGCGACCCCATAGACGGCACCCCACCAGGCTCCCCCGTCCCTGGGATTCTCCAGGCAAGAACACTGGAGTGGGTTGCCATTGCCTTCTCCAATGCATAAAAGTGAAAAGTGAAAGTGAAGTTGCTCAGTCGTGTCTCACTCTTCGAGACCCCATGGACTGAAGCCTACCAGGCTCCTCCATCCATGGGCTTTTCCAGGCAAGAGTACTGGAGTGGGGTGCCATTGCCTTCTCTGTCCCACAGCTATATCTGCTGATTTTTCAGTTATTTAAAGTATGTGTTGCAATGTGTGAACAGTTAATATCAATGACAGAAATAAGGGTAACTCTCTAGAGATTTCATGGAAAAAAAACCCATGAACTGAATTATTCAAATATTTCTTTGCATTTTGTATTTCACATAACATGCTTTAATTCTGCTTGTTTATGATTAATTCCCAAATATGTTCACAAAGACTTCAGAAAAGTTTTATTGTGGGAAATCAACTAATAAATTTCTCTCAACCTATGCAAAACAGTTGTCAATTTTACTCTTTTGATTGCAAGATTAGATTTAATTTCCACTTAAGAGAAATCTAAAAAACTGTTTTTCTGAGTACAGCCCAGTTGTTATTTCACATTTCTTAGAAAACATGTGTTGTTTTTGTTGTTGTTGTTAAAATCTTTACTGGCTGTTGATCCACACCTGGATTGCCATACTCCATTCCAAAGAACTTGGTTTCCCTTGATTTTTCCATCATCTCTTGGCCTCACATTGCCAACAGTGATTCTCATCCAAAC
Source organism: Madoqua kirkii (assembly GCA_006408675.1). Taxonomy (NCBI): domain Eukaryota; kingdom Metazoa; phylum Chordata; class Mammalia; order Artiodactyla; family Bovidae; genus Madoqua; species Madoqua kirkii. Next base: position 13,014 of record SJYC01124654.1, on the reverse strand, counting down.
TTCCTGTGAGACAGGGACTCCCTGTGAGCAGTGGGGCTGGCACATTTCTCAGTCTTTGATACCAGGCATGGCATCCAGGACACGTGCCATTTGCTGCTTCTTAAGCAGGGCTCTCAATGCAGAGATGAAAGAGAATTACAGATAAAGACAGATGATTGGTTTCTTATAACTTTTGACTACATGCACTGATTCTGTTCAACCTAATGACTTAATGCAGAACCATTACAGTTCCCACAGCTGCTGAACATTATTTCATGGAGTTATGTAGTTTTATGTTTCTTCTTTTATTTATGTTTGTTTGAGGAATCTGTGAAATGCTTTTTGATCTGCAATAAGATGAGGGTTTTTTATACTACAAAATAATGGGACTACATGCTGCATGAACTACCTTATCCTTTGTTCATTTTGCCCATTTTATTATACCCATTGGTAGCCAATAAATATGTCAACATGCTCTCATGTGAAACCTGTCAGATCTGTGAAGCATGACTCCCCATCATTGGATAGAAGTCTGAAAACAAATTTATCCCTGAAAAGAAATGAATGATAGGTTAAAGTATTTAAATCAGCCAGGAAATGGTAGCAACAATTTTCTTAAATGGCCATATTTAAACAAAGAACACTTTCTTTTTCTACTTTGAAATTATTAAGAAGTCTCAGTCTGAAAGGAAATCTGAAAAGCAAGCGCTACTAGCAGGAACGTAAATTGACTGCTACCATCATCTTCCAGAGTTTCAAGTCCTATTACTTCAATTTTATCATCTCTTTAAATCACTAAGAAACAATGATACATTTTAAATCACTAAAAAACAGTATTCAATACAGTAGCCACTAGCTACATATTTAAATTTAATTTTAAGTTAAAGTTTGATTAAAATTACACTAGCCACATTTCAAGGGCTCAATAACAACATGTGACTGGTAGCTACCATATGAACAGTGTAGATAGAAAATATTTCCTTCATCACAGAAAGCACAATTGGATAGCACTCTCTCAAGCATCATGTATACACATTTGCCATCATTTTTAGCTTTGGAAAATGTGCTCCACAGTCAAATTGTTAAATGCCACTTGTCTCAACCTGCACCTGTCCAATTTTACAAAGAATTTTAAGAAATCTCTAATTTGAGGTAAATAACTAGTGAGTGGCTGCCTTGTGAAACATAAGAACCACTTTCACAGTTTAAGGATTCCCAAATATCCTTTAGAAAAGATCTAATAATCCCTTTTAGACAATTGTTAGATACTCTTATCTTTGCTTTTCTGAATTTCAATGAACTTAGGGAGTAGGCAGTAAACTTGTATTCCTATTAAATATCCAAAGGACCTTAAACATTACAAAAATCTTTAATAGTAAGGAAATGAAACATATTCCATTCAATTAGTACCACATCTTAATTATCTGAATGTAAGATCCCTTTCTCAATCTGAAAAGCACCTCTTAAACAATAATTGATCCTCTTTATTAAATGCAGAAGCCCTTTCTTTCATCAAAGGAGTAAGTGGATCTTTATCAGTCCAAAATGAAATGTTGGTGATAGGGGATTGGTGATTGGAAAGGGGATTATTTTAATTCAGGGACAATGGGAAAATAAGAAAGGGAATAAGATTTTCTGATCAGAGAATAAAGCTACTTGTACATCACTCAAAGGAAGCCATTTTTCTCAAGTCATAGCCGTAGCTGTGGTTCCCAACCCAGTGCTATGCCTCCTTCCACTCTAAGGCTTACACAGCCACACACTTATAAACTGTAGGTCATGGGATTGTTGACTCCCAGTCTCAGTGCACCCAGAAATTTAAGTGCAAATAGCTACGTTTCAGGTGGGCTCTAAAATTCTATATGATTCAGCAATCAAGAATCCACCTGCCAATGCAGGAGACCCGGGTTCAACCCCTGGGTCGGGAAGAACTTCTGGAGAAGGAAATGGCAACCCACTCCAGTATTCTTGCCTGGGAAATCTCATGGTCAGAGGGGCCTGGCAGACTACAGTCCATGAGGTCACAAAGAATTGGACACAGCTCTGCTACTGCTGCTAAGTTGCTTTAGTCCTGTCCGACTCTTCGAGACCTCATAGACTGCAGCCTACCAGGCTCCTCTGTCCATGGGATTTTCCAGGCAAGAGTACTGGAGTGGGGTGCCATTGCCTTCTCCAGGACACAGCTCAGCAACTCAACAACAACAACAGCTATGAATGAGTGGCTTATCTACTTCAGAGAGCATGAGTCACGAGATTATAGAGGAAGGCCTCAGGACCACATTGCAGGTAGGACAGTTCACACTCTCTAGCTCTTGTCTTAGAATATACCCAACAGTGGCTCTTAAGTGGAAACTGACATTTAAAGAATCTAACTTTAAAGATGAGGCAATTTTGATTTTGACTTGGATAGTTTGGTAATTTTTTCCCAGACATTTGTGTATTTTGCTATAGCTTAGCAGTTTAACTTCTCATTAAAGACTGTGAAGTGTGGTGGAGTCACATGTATTTGTATCAAAACCTTAATCCCTGTCACTTAATGGCTTGATGATCTTGGGTAAATATCTCAACCCTTTTGAAATTCAGCTTTTCCTTCTGGAAAAGGTGAGCTTTTTTTTTTTTTAACCTCAAATGAGGTTCATAAAAGGTCAATGAAATTGCATATGCTGAAAATGCAATCTGTACAATTTATACTAAAAACAAGTTAATTTTTTTAGTTATTTGCTCAGTACTTCAAAATGATAGATAATATTCTTCCTCTTTCTTTCAAGCACTACTATTTTTAATCACTCATCACCATGTATTCAGTGCTTACTAAGTCATTTACATATATTAAGTTTATTTATTATCCATATTTTTAGATGAGGAAACTGAGGCAGAGTAAGACTCAGTAATATGCCTGCACAGAATTAACCCGAGACAGAGTTTCATATGTTGAAATTTGGAATGTGAATCCAACTTGCTAGTTCCAAAGCCACAGTTTCTACAACTTCACAATAGATGGAAATATAGTATTTAGTTTAGCCAATGTGTAATAAAAGTCTCAGGAAGACTTGTTTACATGTCTTCAATAAGGTAGAAAGTATGTTGACAATATTCTATTCTGGTGAGAGCTTCACTAGAGAGTGAAGGCAGTGAGTATGTCATATTCATACCTATTTTTTTACCAGTTAGTACATTGTCTTTTGGTCCACTGCAGTTGGTTCTCACTAAACATCTCTGTTGTTTAGTCTCTAAGTCATGCCTGACTCTTTACAACCCCATGTATTGTAGCCCACTAGGCTCAAGTGAAAAAGTTGGCTTAAAGCTCAACATTCAGAAAATGAAGATCATGGCATCTGATCCCATCACCTCATGGGAAATAGATGGGGAAACATAGGAAACAGTGTCAGACTTTATTTTGGAGGGCTCCAAAATCACTGCAGATGGTGACTGCAGCCATGAAATTAAAAGACGCTTACTCCTTGGAAGAAAAGTTATGACCAACCTAGATAATATATTCAAAAGCAGAGACATTACTTTGCCAACTAAGGTCTGTCTAGTCAAGGCTATGGTTTTTCCAGTGGTCATGTATGGATGTGAGAGTTGGACTGTGAAGAAGGCTAAGCGCCGAAGAATGGATTTTTTGAACTGTGGTGTTGGAGAAGACTCTTGAGAGTCCCTTGCACTGCAAGGAGATCAAACCAGTCCATTCTGAAGGAGATCAGCCCTGAGATTTCTTTGGAAGAAATGATACTAAAGCTGAAACTCCAGTACTCTGGCCACCTCATGCGAAGAGTTGACTCAGTGGAAAAGACTCTGATGCTGGGAGGGATTGGGGACAGGAGGAGAAGGGGACAAAAGAGGATGAGATGGCTGGATGGCATCATGGACTCGATGAACGTGAGTCTGAGTGAACTCTGGGAGATGATGATGGACAGGGAGGCCTGGCGTGCTGCGATTCATGGTGTCGCAGAGAGTCAGATACTACTGAGCAACTGAACTGAACTGAGGCTCCTCTATCCGTGGGATTTTCCAGGCAAGAATACTGGAGCGGATTGCCATCCCTGGATCTTCCCAACCCAGAGATCGAATCCACTTATCCTACACTGGCAGGCAGATTCTTTACCACTGAGCCACAGGAAAGCCTTAAATGTCTCTGTAGCTGACATAAAAATGTTTTGCATCATTCTGCTGTCAAGGTGACTGAAGCACAAGGATATGTGTAGTGTCTTATTCCAAAATATGGAATTTTCTCTGAGGATTGTTTAAAAAATTAAATGTTAAATAATGAAGAATATATATGTATGTATATACACATACATAAAAACACACATGCACACACGTATATATTTCCATCATATGGTCATGCATTTTAATTCTTTAACAAGTATGGAGAGAAACAGAATAATTTTCATTTTAGTTAACAGTATACTAATATAAAATTTTTTTGAAGTTTCAGTTTCTGATTTGTTTCCACATCAGCAGTTTCCTTTAAAAAAATTTTTTTCTTAAAGAGGTATTAGGTTGGTAGTAAATCCACAACAAAATTAAAATCTGACCAGTACCTACCAAAATTTTCACTCTGCAACAGGAAAACTCAAACGAGATGAAATACTCAAGATTAATAAGATTATTACCATTCTCTCTCTCTCTCTCTTTGTATGTATATCTATATCTGTGCCTCCCAGCCTTTCTTCACTAAGCAGAAGATTGTAATTATTGCTAAAGTCTCAGGTTTTTGCTTCTCTGCACAAAAATGAAATCAGTAGTGTGTAGCTGAATGCATTCCAGATAGCAATAGCATATCATTAGCATATCAGTGACAGCAACAAAAAATACATGACAACAAAACATTGCATACAAATGAAGATGTGTAGAGTTTTCTACAAAAGAAAAACTGTTTCCTTGTTACTTTTGGAATGAGTCTTACATTATAGTATGCAGATCCAAAGCTTTGAAAACCTGAAAATTTTAGGAAATAAAATAGGAAACTCTGAGATACCACCCCACTAAGTCTCTGCTGTTTTCTAAAGCATATTCTAATCTCCCAATGCTCCAAAATTCATCATCTATCTGCCCACAGTTAACACTTCTTAAAGCATATAACAAGGACTCCTCAGTGAAACCTGCAGTTTGTTTTATAAGCAAACTATTAAGATTTTTTTTCTACTTTCACATTAAGATTCCAGAAAATTATTTTAACCTGATGTGGTAAGACAGGTTAATACTAAAAGTATTAGAAACATATAGAAACAAATATAATAATATTAAATATATAAAATAAAAGCATTTATATACCATTATACATAAATACGTTTGTATGTTTCTTATTCCCTAATAGACAAAAGATTAAAATGTAGTTGTCTTCTACATGGTGATTCACTTAACCATAATCTTTCCATCTTCTGGTGCTTCTTCTAGTCTTATCACCATCTACATCCAGTAGGCAGAAGGTGAAACAACCTGGAGGAGCCCTCAGGGAAGATTTTATGGGCCTTACTTGGAAATGCCATTCACAGTCTATGGATTAGATGAAAATCAACGTGAAAGTGAGTGAAGTCACTCAGTCGTGTCCAACACTTGGCAACCCCGTGGACTGTAGCCCATCAAGCTCCTCCATCCATGGGATTCTCCAGGCAAGAATACTGGAGTGGGTTGCCATTTCCTTGGCAAATCAAAGGCCCCCATGTAATTGCAAGTCAGGCTGGGAAATGTACTGGATGTGTATCCAGGAGGAAGAGGAAACAGATTTTGGTAAAGAGCTAACAATATCTACCATATCAGAATTCTCTAAATCCTGCCTGGTGTAAATTACCACAGTTCTCTTCCAGCCTTTTCTCCAGCATAGGAAGTTACACTTTCTCAGTGGAAGACACGCGATGGAAAAATTAAATGTGACTCATGGAATTCACTACTCTAGTAGAACCACTGCAAGTCATTCTGCCCTTCTGTGGTTTATCTCCACACAACCTTCTCTCTAAAAGAATTTTAAGTGCTATATTTTCAGTGACTTTAAAAATCTCACTTTATACGGGATTTAGTTCAGAAACAACATCACAGAAGAAATTGGAATCTGTTTTTGAAAAATACAGGACTCATCTGTCTGTACTTCTGACAAATAAACAAGGACTGAGAAAATATTGGTCAAGTCATATGAAAGCCGTAAACCAAAAGCCTTTTATCCAAATGACATACATGGTTTCTGACAAACTTTTAACCTGAAACTAAAGACATTTTTAAAAATTAGCAGTGTTTTCTAGATGTGAGCATAACCCATTTTAATCAACACACAGAAGAAATTTTATGAAGTCAGAACGCTTTTGTGCTACTACATTCCCATTTAGTTAATTAGACTTTATTTCTGAACCTATGACGCGTGCTCTAAAAATTCTAAGCTATTCACAAAATATCTTTGAAGAACAGATTGAGGTTTCATTATTTATAACTTAGTCAAGATACCAAACTGGGTAGATTGTAAACCTGCTGATACAGTAGCTTTTCTTCATCATTCTTTGAATTGTTGCTACTCAATTTATGTGCAAATTGAATTTGCCTAATGCATATAGTAAACTCTTTTTCTATTTTTTAAGCAGTTTCTATACAGTGTGGTGTAAAGCACTCTTTCTGCATCTTTAAAAAGATAATGTAGCAAAGAGTTTATTTTCTCTGTTTTTCATGTTACTTTCCATACACTCCACCCAGAGACTAGAGTGATTTTCTTTTATGAACTGAAGATTCATCTGAAAGCAGTCTCCTATGCCCTGATCAGATTTAATTCAACTGAAAACCAAATGCAGAACCAGTTTTGTGGCATTTGTTGAGAGCACAGATACCAAGGCATCAGGATTCTGTTTTCAATGTTGTTCCCAATCTTCGCAGACAGATGATTTGCTGTTGCTTCCATTTACATTGTTTAAAAGGAATACATAATCCCCTCAGTGTGGGAGTCACTGAGGTCAGTGAACTGAAGGTTAATTTCATTGAACCTTCACTCTATTACTCACTATCTGAAAAACTAGGAATCAAGGACAAAATTTTTACTCTTCTAGGCGAATGAACAGTTTAGCAAATAAGATGGGCATGTTGACAGATCACTCGTATTTATGCCAATGGTTATCAACCACTCAGTGTTCTAGGAATAATTTCAAACACTAAAGTCATTGATGGAATATTTGAAAAGATTAAAAGACTCAAAATATGTCAAAAATAATTTTCAAAGTGCCATTGCTACTGAATAACAATTTTGTAGGACTCTAGGCAGCCTTCCCCAGTGGCTCAATGGTAAAGAATCCAACTGCAACACAGGAGCCACAGGAGACTTGGCTTGGATCCCTGGATGGGGGAGATTTTTATTTTTCTTTAAAGAGAGATATGTTTATTCCATGATCAGTACAGACCAAATGCCTATTCACTGTATGAAAGTTGAACCAATGACTGCAGAGTTTGGCCAACACTGAGGCGCCAGCATCCTGGTGTAGAGTGAGTTCTCATGGTACGTGTAACCTCACCAAGGGCTCCAATTATAAAATTTAAAAAAAAAAAAGTGAGGCAAGGGGCAGCTGGTTGGCTGAGCCAAGCACCAGGCAGGGAGCCTCTGCCTTAGTCTGTGGCCTATGGCCCTTGTGCCCGCCTCACTCCATTGCCCTTCTTTTTCTGGTTTAAAAAAAAAAAAAAACCAGAACAGATTTTACCTTGAAAATAAAAAGAAGAAACGAACGAATATGGGGAGGAAACAAGGATAAGAAAACACAGTTTACCAGTTTTATAATTAAAAATAGTAAAGTTTGAAACTAAAATATAGGCCGTTTTTTGTGTGTGTTTTGTATGTTTTGTTTTTTTGTGTGGGGTTTTTTTTTTTGTTTTTTTTTTACCCCAGTTTGGTGGAGTCACCAACAAACTTCAAAGATATGCCAACTATGTTTCACTACACAGTACAGCCACTTTCACAGTGCAGCCCCAGTCACACACTAGCCACTGCCCGGTGGCAGCTGCCGCTCAATGAGGAGATGATCACACCATTTCAGAGACAAGCAGTGCCATTGTGTCTGGAGGAGAAGAAACAATTAAAAATAAGATCCAACAACAAGAACAAAAACCCAGAAACACAGGTGGGAAGGAACTGGTTGGTTCCTTCCAGTTGGAACAAACTGGTTGGTGGCCTTGCTCGCTGAACGAGACCAGCCCATACACATGCGTGTGACAGTCACTTCACTCCAGATTGCCATGGACACAAACACACTTCCACAGCACTATTCCCTTTTGCACAAAGGAACAATTACAGAGAGTGGCTCTCCATTAAAGGCACGTGGGGGGAGGGGAAGGGAGGAGCCGGGGCTAGTCAAGGCAGTCAGTGCCAGCAAGGGGGTGGGCCAGCGCCCTTGCCACCTCCAGCTCTTGCAGGCCTGCCCTGGTCTCCTGGGTGTGGGCAGCCACAGCTGGGGAGTGGAGAAGGACTCCCAGAGAGCAGGACGTCAAGAATGTCACACTCTTGGGGACAGTAAACCAGTAGGTGGCGGCAGCAATGATGTCCTGTGCATACTGTGTAGACATTTGGCGGAGAGAGGGGCCTCTGCTCCACACCGGGGCACTCGGGCTTGGGTCTAGCCGGCACTCGCTCATGGCGAGGCACGCCCTGAGCCGATGTCCTGTGAGAGGTGACAGGACGTCCGGCTGGCTATGAGGCAGCCAGGCTCTGCGATCCTCAGCTGCCTATCAGGCCTGCCCCAGGCATAGCATGCAGGAAAGCCGGGTCTGGAGGTACCCCTTCGCCGCTGCTCCTGCCTCCGCTGCTGCCCCTAACACTATGGAGGGTCGATGTTTTGCCAGGAAATCAAAGTCAGAGGTCACCCAGGTGCTCTCAGAAAAAGATTTTCTTCAAATATTGATAACAGATCACTCTGGAAATTCACATCAACTGTAGATGCCGTCGCTTCCCGGCATCTTTGCTTCTGCTCCTGCTTCTGGGCCAACTCTCTCTGCTGGTCCAGCATGGACTGGGGCTGGCAGCTCCAGGCCTGGGGGCGGCGGCGGCTATGGCAGCTGCCTGTGGCTGCTGCTGCTGCTGCTGGTCGCCAGGAACAGCAGGAACAGCTGTTACTTCTCCTCCTGGCGCCGACGACGTGCCTCCTCGTGGGCTCGGCGGGCCGCTCCAATGCATCCTCGTCTTCCTGGCTGCTCATGCTCCTGCCGCAGCCGCTGCTTGTCCTTCTCTGCGTGCTCAGCCTGCGCCTTCAAGGCCTTTCGCGCTCCCCCTTTGCCCCGGCTGCCCAGCGGAGCTCCTCAAAGCTGTCACTCGCGGACTTGCCTGTATAGGACGGGGTGGTGGGATGTTTCTGCAGCAGGCTAGCCTAGGAGCCCATGTTCTTGATTTTAGGTATTTTTTGGGGTGCAGCTGGCATCTTTAGCTCCTGTTTCTGTTTGTCCTTGTCTGGGGCCCCCGGTGGGGGTGCTTTCTGCTCAGGGGGCTGAATGATAGGCCTCCCGACATCCACAGGCTTCATCTCAGGCCGCTGGGGCAAGTGGGCGGGAGCCTTGATGCTCCCTGGGGAGGAGGGCACGGCAACCCACTCCAGTATTCTTGGTAGAGAATCTTGTGGACAGAGAAGCCTGGCAGGCTACGGTCCATAACGTCACTAAGAGTTGGATTCACTAAAGCGACTTAGCACCACTCATCCACGCAGGACTCGGCATTATTTGATTCTCTATTTGCTTGGTAACTATAGCATTCTGTTGCTGTTTAAATAGACTGCCCTGACCATATTCTCTTACATATTCACTAGAAAAAGTTAGCATACATTCCAGTAAACATGGAAGTCTTTCCGAGGGACTGAGCCACCTACCTACCAAAATAATGCACCCTGGATGGTGATGACCAGGATAAATGCAATTTAATTATGTTTGGACCATTATACATTTGGGGATTTTTTTTTTTTTACCACTGCCTAAACAACTCTAACTAATACAACAATATAACTCCTAACCCCTGCAATTTGTCATTTTATTAATCTTTGCTCCACCAAGCAAGCAAACAAGCACTAAGGGGTCAGAAGAAAGAGGCTAAATAATATTTGCAAAATAGTTTCTTCTCTACCTGACCCTTAAGAGCCTTTTTCATAGAAACATCCACATACTTCTTCTTCACACTTATGTAAAAATAACCTCCTCATCTATAGTCTTATTCATTTGAAGTCCCTGATACCCTAAACAAAGGGTTAGCTACAGTCTGTCTGCTCATCCATATAATCCATGCCCCTTATCCATGTATTTTCCAGAAAAAAGGACAAGAACTTGCCTGAAGTCTAGACCTGAGAGGCTTCCCCTGCCCCATTGCGCTTCAAGGCAGTCCTTGTGGGACTGTAATGCTACCAGAGTCCACCCTGGACAGTACCATCCTTAAACTAGGCTTTTTTTTTTTTTCTTTTTCAGTGAACTTTCTGAGGGACTAGGATTTATTTAAGGGAGAGGTCGCAGTGCAGCATGATTATGTGCAATGCATCTGAGGGATCTATTCTCTCAATTTACTTGTGCTTTGGGGTCTTTCTTCAGGTGCTGAAACAGAGCCATAGCCCAGGAGTATCAGCCCTCATAAAGGCAGTTTTATTAAACTGGACCTGAACCATCATCCAAAGGAAGGTATTTACATTTCCTTGAATAAACATTCCCAAATAAGATTTTTCGTTAACTACTCACAGTTCTTCTGAGTTCATCTCCCTCAACCTATTTACTGAATGCCTTATTCTCTGCAAAATATATTTTATGGTATTATTTTGAATAATCATTTAGCAAAATGACTAGTAAAAGAAGTGAGGTAGTGGTCATGTATTAATAGATTTCACTGCATAGACCTTATGGGCTTCCCAGGTGACGCTAATGGTAAAGAATCCCCGCCTACCAATGCAGGAGGCATAAGAGATGTGGGTTTGACCCCTGGGTCAGAAAAATCCCCTGAAGGAGGGCACGGCAACTCACTAAAGTATTCTAGCCTGGAGAATCCTATGGACAGAGGAGCCTGTGGGCTACAGTCCATAGGGTCGCAAAGAATTGGACACGACTGAATTGACTTAGCTTGCACATATAACATATACTTCATTGTCCAGAGAAGCTGGCTTTGTAAAATGTCACCCCTAGAACAGCCAACTGGGGGTAACATTTTCTGAATTGGGTATTTATTCTACATAGAGTTCTCAGATTAAAAATAGAACACCCGGTTAAATATGAATATCAGATGACAAATTTTAGTAAAAATATACACTAAATTTTGCCTGGGACATGCTTATGTTAAGAACTCTTTGTTTATGTGAAATTCATATTTAACTGGGCATCCTATACTTTTAATTGCTAAATCTGGCAACTCTATTTCCATAAGACGTGCTACATATTTTGTGCCATCAACAAATAGATGACGCCATTTCTCATATTACAAGAGTACATGAGCCCAATAACCAAAGGCTATAGGTAGGAGTAACTCTGATTATACCAAGTAGTACACTCGAAAACAGTTGATTTTCCATCTCTAAGCTTTGTTGGTGCTAATTTAGAAGTCGTAGTTACTAAGAAAGGAGTGTTTCCACCAGAATGCATGAGGTTACACTGAGCTGAAAGCTGTGACTCCCCATGCCAAGAATAGGGGTGCTATATTTCCTGGTGTTTGAGTTATATATTACTGTGTAATAAGTCACCCCCAAATCAGTGACTGGAAGAAACAATGACATCGCCTTTGCTCAAAAGTTTTCAACTGGTCAAGCTCAGTGGAGGCATTTTGTCTCTGTTCCACTCAGAGATGTTCCAAGTCTGGGAGTGGGGAGGGCTTGGGTGGAATCAACTGAAAGCTCAGTCCCTCATGTCTGGTGGCTGGTGCTGGCTGTAGCCTGGCACCTCAGCTGGGTCTGAAATCAGAATGTCTCGATGCGACCTTTCCATATTTTTTCTTGGCTTTCTCACAGCATGGATTTCTCACAGATGGAAAGATTTCAACAGGTCAGATAGCCTAACAGAGAACATCAGGTGAAAACTTTATTGCCTTTTCTAGCCTTGCTTTTTTCTTTTCAAGCCATCACTTTGCCAAGAAAGGTCCAGATAGTCAACACTATCATTTTTCCAGTAGTCATGTACAAATATGAGAGTTGGGCCATAAAGAAGGCTGAGAAGCAAAGAACTGATGCTTTCAAATTGTGGTGCTAGGGAAGACTCTTGAGAGTCCCTTGGACAGCAAACAGATCAAACCAGTCAATCCTGAAGGAAATCAGTCCTGAATATTCATTGGAAGGACTGATGCTGAAGCCGAAACTCCAATACTTTGGCCATCTGATGTGAAAATCTGACTCATTGGAAAAGACCCTGATGCTGGGAAAGATTGAGGGCAGGAGAAGGGGATGACAGAGAATGAGATGGTTGGATGGCATCACTGACTCGATGGATGTGAGTTTGGGTGAACTCTGGGAGTTGGTGATGGACAGGGAGGCCTGGCATGCTGTGGTTCATGGGGTTGCAAAGATTTGGACATAACTGAGCGACTGAACTGAACTGAACTGAACTGAATTATGTTCAGTGTACCCTATTTTCAGAGATTAAGAAATGTGTGATGTATTTTGGAAAACTTCCCATCCAGATAATTAAAGAAGCTTGTTGCAAAAAGTGATATCTTTCATTAGCTGGAAATTCAGGACACACACACACACATACACACTCCTCTCTTAACCTCAATGAGAACTCATAACTTTATCCCAAGATAATTCCTTCTTCAGATACCTGTATTAAATGGAAAATTAGTTTACCCAATTAACCAAGAATAAAACCACAATTGAATTTGATTTTTCCCATCACTTTGTCTTATTTCTCCTCTAAAATCACTCTCAGGTCTAACTACCATGGTTCCATCCTAATTTAGTGCATACAATGGATGTTCATAGACCTGGACCCTAGTTATGAGTAATGGGACTCTGAGCAAGTCTCTTGGTTTCTATAGTTAGTTTCTTTTCCAGACTGTAAAGGGGTTACACCTGATCCTTTTTTACAAACAGCAATTCACAATTTACTAGAAAATCTTAAAATAAATAT
>SJYC01124652.1:0-18498 GCA_006408675.1 Madoqua kirkii | reverse complement strand
GGTAGAGAGTCCAAGACGGATGAGTCATGGTGGAGAGTTCTGACAAAATGTGGTCCACTGGAGAAGGGAATGGCAAACCACTTTAGTATTCCTGCCTTGAAAACCTCATGAACAATATGAAAAGGCAAAAATATAGGACACTGAAAGATGAACTCCCCAGGCCAGTAGGTGCCCATTATTGCTACTGGAGATCAGTGGAGAAATAACTCTGGAGAAAATGAAGAGACAGAGCTAAAGCAAAACAGCACCCAGTTGTGGACAAGACTAGTAATGGAAACAAGGTCTGATGCTATAAAGAGCAATATTGCATAGGAACCTGAAATGTTAGGCCCATGAATCAAGTGATCAAATTGAAGTGATCAAACAAGAGATGGCAAGAGTGAACGTTAACATTTTAGGAATCAGTGAACTAAAATTGACTGGAATCAGTGAATTTAATTCAAATGACCATTATATCTAATAGTGTGGGTAATGATCAGTGGAGAAATAACTCTGGAGAAAATGAAGAGACAGAGCTAAAGCAAAACAGCACCCAGTTGTGGACAAGACTGGTGATGGAAACAAGGTCTGATGCTATAAAGAGCAATATTGCATAGGAACCTGAAATGTTAGGCCCATGAATCAAGTGATCAAATTGAAGTGATCAAACAAGAGATGGCAAGAGTAAACGTTAACATTTTAGGAATCAGTGAACTAAAATTGACTGGAATCAGTGAATTTAATTCAAATGACCATTATATCTAATAGTGTGGGTAAGAATCCCATAGAAGAAATGGAGTAGCCATCATAGTCAACAAAAGAGTCCAAAATGCAGTACTTGGATGCAGTCTCAAAAACGACAGAATGATCTCTGTTCGTTTTCAAGGCAAACCATTCAATATCATGGCAGTCCAAGTCTATGCCCTGACCAGTAATGCTGAAGAAGCTGACACTGAATGGTTCTATGAATACCTACAAGACCTTGTAGAACTAACACCCAAAAAAGATGTCCTTTTCATTATAGGGGACTGGAATGCAAAAGTAGGAAGTCAAGAAATACCTGGAGTAACAGGCAAATTTGTCCATGGAGTACGGAATGAAGCAGGGCAAAAGCTAATAGAATTCTGCCAAGAGAATGCACTGGTCATAGCAAACACCCTCTTCCAAAAACAAACGGAAGACTACACATGGACATCACCAGATGGTAAACACCAAAATCAGACTGATTATATTCTTTGCAGCCAAAGATGGAAAAGCTCTATACAGTCAGCAAAAACAAGACTGAGAGCTGACTGTGATTCAGACCATGACCCCCTTATTGCCAAATTGAGACTTAAATTGAAGAAAGTAGAGGAAATGACTAGACCATTCAGGAATGACCTAGGACAAGATCTGATAGAGTGCCTGATGAACTATGGACAGAAGTTCATGACATTGTACGGGAGACAAGGAGCAAGACCATTTCCAAGAAAAAGAAATGCAAAAACCAAAATGGCGGTCTGAGGAGGCCTTACAAATAGCTGTGAAAAAAAGAGAAGCAAAAGCAAAGGAGTAAAAGAAAGATATCTGAATGCAGAGTTCCAAAGAATAGCAAGGAGAGATAAAAATCAAGAAAGTGCAAAGAAATCGAGGAAAATAGGATGGGAAAGACTAGAGATCTCTTCAAGAAAATTAGATACCAAGGGAAAATTTCATACAAAGATGGGCACAATAAAGGACAGAAATGGTATGGACCTAACAGAAGTAGAAGATATTAAGAAGAGGTGGCAAGAATACACAGAAGAACTGTATAAAAAAGATCTTCCCAACCCAGATAATCACAATGGTTTGATCACTCACCTAGAGCTAGACATCCTGGAATATGAAATCAAGTGGGCCTTAGGAAGCATCACTATAAACAAAGCTAGTGGAGGTGATGGAATTCCAGTTGAGCTATTTCAAATCCTGGAAGATGATGCTGTGAAAGTGCTGCACTCACTATGCCAGCAAATTTGAAAAACTCAGCAGTGGCCACAGGACTGCAAATGGTCAGTTTTCCAATGAGTTTAAATGTGTTTTATTTTTAGACAACCTACATGACACATTTTCTCAAAAACAATGCCTCCGCTCCAAATAAATCAACGTTCAAAACAAATGAAAGAGCTCGAGATGACATCAGTCCCATCTGTCTAAGTCCTGGTGTTGTGTGGATGAAAAGCAGTGGCCAGCCAGTTATGACAACAGGTGATTGATCCAAAGTAACTGCCAACTTTGTTAACATTTTTCCATCTCTAAACTATCCTTAAAGAAAATCATATATGAGATTACACCAGCCTCATGGTAGTCCAGCCATCTGGACAACCATGCCATCTGGATTCATGTTTTCACCAATAAAGAACTGATAGTTTTTTAAATTAGCAAGGATGTGCTTGATTTCTGCAGCCCCTGTCATAAAAGGTTTTACTCTTTCTGGTCTCTGTTCTTCAAGTTCCCCTTTGATTGACTTAATGTAATCTTTGATGTACTTGTAGGCTTCTTTTGTGAAGCTGGTTTCCTGCAAGTGATGGTTCATGACAATATCGACAAAAGTGATTACTGTGCTTTCGGTACCTTCGCTCTCGGGGCCTTCAGCGGAGGCATTTCCACCAATGAGCAAGTCATCGGTGTTACCCTCTGTCCTACTGACCATCTTCCCCTCCACCTCCAGACACAGCCCGTCCACGACCTCCCGGATCTTGTAGATGTCAGAGAACATCTCGTCATGGCTAATGAGGTCCCAGTAGATGATCATAATGGCGACTGAAGGGAGGCGACAGCGGCGCTTGCTTAGCAGGAGCCCAGAGCTCAGAGTGAGCACGGTGCGGCCAGAGCGGCAATCAGGCGGAGTGGGGAGCGGGCAGAAAACCTGGAAATGGTCAGTTTTCATTCCAATCCTTAAGAAAGGCAATGCCAAAGAATGCTCAAACTACCGCACAATTGCACTCCTTCCACATGCTAGTAAATTCTCAAAATTCTCCAAGTCAGGCTTCAGCAATACCTGAGCCGTGAACTTCCAGATGTTCAAACTGATTTTAGAAAAGGCAGAGGAACCAGAGACCAAATTGCCAACATCTGCTGTATCATCAAAAAAACAAGAGTTCCAGAAGTGTATCTAATTCTGCTTTATTGACTATGCCAAAGCCTTTGACTGTGTGGATCATAATAAACTGTGGAAAATTCTGAAACAGATGAGCATACCAGACCATCTGACCTTCCTTTTGAGAACTCTGTATGCAGGTCAGGAAGCAACAGTTAGAACTGGACATGCAACAACAGACTGGTTCCAAAAAGGAAAAGGAGTATGTCAAGGCTATATATTGTCACCCTTCTTGTTTAACTTGCATGCAGAGTACATCATGAGAAATGCTGGACTGGAAGAAACACAAGATGGAATCAAGAATGCCGGGAGAAATATCAATAACTTCAGATATGCAGATGACAGGCAGAAAGTGAAGAAGAACTAAAGAGCCTCTTGATGAAAGTGAAAGAGGAAAGTGAAAACTTTGACTTAAAGCTCAACATTCAGAAAGTAAAGCTCATGGCATCTGGTCCCATCACTTCATGGGAAATAGATGGAGAAACAGTGGAAACTGTCAGACTTTATTTTTGGACACTCCAAAATCACTGCAGATGGTGACTGTAGCCATGAAATAAAAAGACACTTACACCTTGGAAGAAAAGTTATGACCAACCTAGACAGCATATCAAAAAGCAGAGACATTAGTCTGCCAACCAAGGTCTGTCTAGTCAAAGCTATGGTGTTTCTAGTAGTCATGTATGGGTGTGAGAGTTGGACTATAAAGAAAGCTGAGCACCAAAGGATTGATGCTTTTGAACTGTGGTGTTGGAGAAGACTCTTGAGAATCCCTTGGACTGCAAGGAGATCCAACCAGTCCATCCTAAAGGAAATCAGTCCTGAATATTCATTGGAAGGACTGATGTTGAAGCTGAAACTCCAATATTTGGCCACCTGTTGCGAAGAGCTGACTCATTTGAAGACACCGTGATGCTGGGAAAGATTGAAGGCGAGAGGAAAAGGGGATGACAGAGGAGTAAATAGTTGGATGGCATCACTGACTCAATGGACATGAGTTTGAGTAAACTCTGGGAGTTGGTGATGGACTGGGAAGCCTGGTGTGCTGCAGTCTATGAGGTGGCAAAGAGTCAGACACGAGTAAGCAACTGAACTGAACTCAACTGAGATAAGACAGATTCAAAGCAAGGACTCCCTCTGCCATTGCTGACTTTGAAGATGAAAAAGGAACTCCAAAATAAAGAATGTTGACAAGATCTAAAAGCTGAGGGCAGTCCAAGACCAACAGCTATTTAGGAAGCAGGTACCTTAGTTCTTGGTTCATACCTATCACCACACCAAACTGATGTCTGCCAATAAGCTGAATGAACTTGGAAGTGAGTTCTTTCCCATAGGCTTTGGAAAGGGGTACAGGGAGCCTTACCACCTGCAAAAGAGAGCCAACTGAACATTGGTCTGTCCAGATTTCTGAACCCAAAAAATGTGAAATAATAAATAGTTGTTATTTTAAGCTTCTCACTTTGTGGTACTTTATTACAACAACAAGAGAAAACTAAAACACCTGTAAAGGATAAAGGATAAACCAGCTCAATATTCTATCAGTATAACTTTTCATTTAGAACAAAGTCAGTGCCTTGTTCATCTAAGTTAATTCTCTTTACTCTTCTGTATATGAACTTCCTGACTCAGACATGACCCTGTATGAGAGGTGAATTAATGACCTGGAGAAAGATCATGTGTTGCTTCAGTGGAAAAAGAAATCAATATGCTTTACTTTGGGAATCTTGACTATTTTATCATTTTCTAAATAATCTCTGTTCTAGTCAGTTCAGAAAGCCTAGAATGCATTAAGGAGAGTTAAAACACATCAGGGGCTGGGGACCAAATAAATAAATAAGGTATTTGGAGTATTCTTCTTTCATAGTAGTAGTAGTGTGTGTGCTCAGTCATGTCCAACTATTTGCAGCCCCATGGACTGTAGCCTGCCAGAGGTTCCATGGAATTCTCCAGGCAAGAATAACAGGGTGGGTTGCCATCCTTCTCCAGGGGATCTTCCCGACCCAGGGATTAAACTCACATTTCTTGTGTCTCCTATCTGGGCAGGAAGATTCTTTACCACTGATAGGTGTACATTGATAGTGAAAGCGAAAGTCACTCAGTTATGTTGACTCTTTGTGATCCCATGGATAGTGCATGGAATTCTCCAGGCCAGAATACTGGAATGGATAACCTTTCCCTTCTCCAGGGGCTCTTCCCAACCCAGGGATGGAACCCAGGTCTCCCACACTGCAGGTGGATTCTTTACCAGCTGAGCCACCAGGGAAGCCCAAGAATACTGGAGTGAGTAGCCTATCCCTTCTCCACCGGATATTTCCGAGTCAGGAATCAAACTGGGATCTCCTGCATTGCAGGAGAATTCTTTACCAGCTGAGCTACCAGGAAGGCCCAAACATTAAAAAGAAAAAAAGAGAAAAAATTGTCTTAACTAGTTAAGATCAAGAAAGCAATGAAATAAAAAGATACCATAATTTCAGAATTTCAGAGATTTGCAGGGTTACAGGCATAGAGGACAGATTCCATAGTTCCCACAAACTGTTCTATGTTTGGTTGCCTGATTTATTATTGTCAAATCTACCACAAAATAGAAGACAGACTTATTTCATGACCATCTTTTTTCTTAATTCCACATCAACATAAAAGACAAATGGCCACAGACTCTCAGCCTCCTTAAAGCATGAAATATTCTACAGCCCTTAAGTCTTGCATAAGTCACAATGCTTGCTCTTATCTGAACATCTTGAGCTTGTTGTTTCTCTGGCTAGATTTTTTTTTTCTGATGCACTGTGTGCATTTGTGTGAGGTTGAGTCACTGAGGTCAAAACACACACTCTTGCATTTTCCTGTAAAACATTTCAGCCACTTTAAAGCCTATCAAAAAATACAGTGAAATCTGCCCCCACAAGTTCTAGTCTTTAGTGAAGATGATGAAACACACTCAGAAATAAATAGCTTCATTCAAACTGGAGCTTAAAAACACCAGATTGATCTATTGGTTTCAAAAGGGTTTTCAATAGCAGCTGACGGTGGAATCCTGTGGAGCTTGAAAGATGGTCTTGTCTTATTTGAAAGTGGGCTTTTCAAACACAGCTGTCATTTGGAACACTTTTGAAAGCCCTTATCCCTGTGTATTTGACTCCATCCCTTTCTCTTCCCCTTGCAAATTTTCCTACAAAATTGATCAACTAAGAAAAAAGGAGGGAAAACTTTGCGAGATATATGTGTGTACATGCTCAGTCATGTCTGATTCTTTGGGACCCCATGGACTGTAGCCTGCCATGCTCCTCTGTCCTTGGAATTTTCTAGGCAAGAGTACTGCAGTGTGTTACCATTTTCTACTCCAGGGGATCAAACCTATGTCTCCTGAATTGCAGGTGGATTCTTTACCACTGAGCCACCTGGGAAGCCCATTTATTCTGATTAAACTAAAAACATACACTTATCTCCTTCCTAGATTCCTCAAACTACCAAAGAGTATAGCGTCATATTTTTTACAATAGATTTCTCTTTTGGATATCTTGAATTTTATTAGAACTGTTGAGAAGATTAAAAACCTATAATTGTCCTTTCTCACTTGAGGTATGACATATTTTAGAAAGCAAATATTCTGTTTTGCTACTCTAAAACTGCTTCAGTTGTCCATGTTTTCATTCACTTATTTTAAATAATTTTTAAGCTTCTATTGAATATCTACTATCATGTACCAAGTTCAGTACATGAAGATACATGAAGTGGAATTGCTCAGTCGTGTCCGACTCTTTGCAACCCCATGGACAGTAGCCTACCAGGCTCCGCCATCCATGAGATTTTCCAGGCAAGAATACTGGAGTGGGCTGCCATTTCCTTCTCCAGGGCATCTTCCCAACCCAGGGATCAAACCCCGGTCTCCTGCATTGCTTTACCGTCTGAGATCAATACAATGCTGTCCCCACCTACAAAACAGTTCATAATCTACTTACCCAGCCAATTTCTCACACACACACAAACCCCCAATACACACCCACCAAATAATGAATACCAATCAATGAATGCTAATACCAATTGAAAGCTCTTTCTACAATTAAGATGATTTGAGTTCGTCTCAGTTGGGGAATGTGAAATTTCTTAATAAATTATGACCCAACCCTTTTACCTACACTCAAATGGATTTTTATCATCTATTATTTATCAATTGATCTTTGAAACCAAACTAAATCAATACATTTTTGCTGTATTATTGAAGACAATTATATTTCTTAGAATTGAAATGTTCTAAGGGACTCATCATTGTTATTCTTAAACAATATTAATAAATATTAGAAAAATCAGAGACCATTTCTATCAGATTGAAATAGATGCCAATAGAGACAATGGTGGGGGACAAGCAGGGGAGAGTACTCCAGTATCTCATACAGTGCAAGAACCTGTGGGCAGAACATGTTTCATGGCTGTGCATAAAAAACAGTACTAGTACCTTTTGTAAGTTATTCTAATGATGATTCAGAGAAACCATCTTTAAACATAATGACATTAAACAGAAATTTACTACACATATATCTGAGAATTTGAGGCCTTTTCTTTTAAAATAGGCAATGTCAAATGAATGTGAGTGAATGGAAATAGCAGCAGAAGAAAAATAAGAATCCCCTTCTCTGACAGTCCTGCAGCTGAAAGTAGAGGAAACTGAAGTATTAGATGCCCTCTGAGAATGAGATATCTTGTTGCAGAAAAGACGCAAGGCAGCAACTTCTATCATTGTAATCTCTTTTCCAGAAAATCTTGAAGATCGTTAAAATACCCCTTTTTCTTAGGACCAAGCTTTCATAAGTATGGTGGAATTTGTATAATTTACATATTTACCTTGCCTTATATTTCCATAACCTAATAAAATTCTTTATTTCAATAAAATAGCAACGAGACCATACATGATTGTTAGACTCAATATCAATTGTCCCTCATTAATGTTGCAAAGAAGCGATTAGCATTTTGAGGCAAACAAGGTGTATCTAGTTAGTGGGACATGACCTTGCTGTCACTAAATTATACCTATGATTAATGATCTTCTCAAGCTTAGAGTTTGAATCACAACAAATAGATTATAAGTGAAAATCAGGGGAGGGATAGAGAAATGTTGAAAAGTTGAACTTTAAGACTTGAGTCATTCTTGCCATCATTCAACACTGAATTCAGTTCATAGTGCAATTGCCTTTGAGACTGATGCTCAAATTCCAAAGCAGTGGTTTTCAACACTAGGTACACATAAAAATCAGAGCTTTTGAAAAGTCTCAGTGTTTGGGTCCCACCTAAGACTAATTAAATACTTTGGAGGTGAAATCTGGGTACTATGAGGTTTTCAAAGAATAAGTGCCATAATATCTACATTGAAGATATGAATTTGGAGTGAGGAAAAGAAAAATAATAGGAAACCAGGATATCTATATTTAAGCATGTTATAATAAAAAGTTTTTGGTTTGAGTTTTCTGTATACATTGATGGGATGAAATTATGTTACTGTGACATACTAGTTAATCCAGAGCTAAAGAGAAACATTTTTGGTGTTAGTGTCTAGTTTTATATCTCACAAGTGGAAGTATCACTGTATTCTATGAAACACAGTTTTATTTCACTTTAATTAATCCAGCATAATCACAGCCAAATATGAGAAAGTAGAAATCTACAAAGTTAAAGAGAACATTTTTAGAACTACTTGCACAAAGCTTTGACCTGTGGGTGTGTACATGTATGTAAATTCACACATCTACTATAGTGTGACTCCCTATTCAGTAAGTCTGATTTAGGGGCCATTCAGTTTCAGAACAACAGATTTGTTACAGAAATGCTGAAAAGAGTTAACTGTTGTAGGCCAGCATTGTCTAGAAGAGATATTTCAGGAGGCATCAGAAATAAAACATAAGATTACATTCAAAAGTTTACAAGCTCTAAACTTTGAAAAGAATATGGTATAGCTCCAAACGTAATTCAAAGTAAACACAATATGAAAGAAAGGGAGAGAGAGAGGGAGATGAGGGGAAGGAAGAAGTGATAGATATGAAACCAAACAAAATTTGCTGTTCTTTTCACCCTTAATCCTCCAACCCATTTCTAGTGTTTATTTGCTTTCCCCTCTTCCATTCACCCCTCCATCCCTTCTTTGACATGTATTCCAAACAATATCCCAAAGCTGGTGAATTACTATCATACTTAGTAAAACGGTGTCACAGAGATGGCAAACTACATTCAGGAATGAATAATTGCTGGTTTTAGGTCTGAGTAACCCTCCTAGACATCGCATAGACGGTCCAGTGTTGAAGTCCACCCTGTTCCCCTACTGCCTGCAGCTCTGTTAAAGTGCCTGCTTTAGTAGCTTCAGTTGTATCTGACTCTCTGCCACCCCATGGACCACGGCCTGCCAGGCTCCTCTTCCACGGGATTCTCCAGGCAAGAATACTGGAGTGGGTTGCCATTTCCATCTGTTAAAGTAACTATTGATATACAGTTTTTGAATGTATTCACTTTATTATTTAAAGGAGTCATTACTGTATGATATGACTTTTTGTGAATCTGATCTTTTGCAAGAGCTTTTTAGTACTTATATTGAAGAGTTAATTCATTTTTCTTCTTTTCTCAGCTTATAAGCAGTTAATATGACCTTGAACTCCTTGTGAATGAATCACCAACTTTAGTTAAGCAGTTTCAGATAGAGAGGAATCAGCACAGAGATTTACTCTTCCCTACATACAAACCACTTCCTTTTACCATGTACCTAGAAATAGCTAATTGTTACTAGAAAATAGAAAAATATCTTTATTTTCTACTAGTGTCATGTAGTCATCACTTAGAAAAAAGTGAAGTCTTCTTTCAATTTAGTGAAACAAAAAAATGTTGTTAATTGTATAATTACTAATTTATTACTAATTCATTTTATGTAGTGGCAGAGGCATTTAATCTTGAGTCCTCCACATTCTTGGAATATATTAACATCGGAAATTGTGGATTAAATTCTTGGGCATATCGGAAAGGTAAATATAATGGCACTATGTGTTATATAAATAAGTGCATAAATATGTAGGTAGATATAAGATTTGGAAATGGCTGGACTGGTACATTATCTTATCAGTTATGAATTTTTTTTTTAGATTCCTAACTTGCTGCCAAATTTCATGCTTAGTTGGAGAGAGTTTCATATGATTTTTTGTATGTTTATTTATGGTATTTTTTTTTTCACTAAAAATGCATCATTACCTTAGCAGCTGCCACACCACATGGAGCAGCATGTGTGCTTTTTAAAAGAGATCCAGAGCACCTTCCCCCAGAAACCCGAAGCCAATATGCTTTGGGAAGTCTGCAGTAGGACTCAGATTTCACCAGCAGATAATATACAATTTAGATATTTTTGCAGACTTTTTTTCTATAATAATTTTCTTTACCATTTCTTCTTTCCTAAGTATTCTATTTAAAAATACTATTTCCAAAAAGGAAAAATATATAAAAGTTAATGCATAATGAGTGAGACCTTAAAATACATTCTCTCTTTTGCTTGGGGCCATTTTGAGAGGCGCTGGGGACTGCCTCTACTTGACAACAAAAATAGGAGAGAAAAATACAGAAATGGGTGATGGTGTATGTTTCATGAATGAGCCTTCCTTCCTTATATACTTGAAAGAGTTTGCACTTTATTTCTTATTTCCTGTTTGTATGAGAGAAAGAGAGAAGAGAATGAAAAGGGGAAGTGAGGGAGGGGAAGAAAAGCTTGACCAAGAGTCATTCTAGGTCCCCAAGTCCACAGTCTTCCTCTGCTTAGGCACGCAAGTTCCTGTCCTCAGTTTCGTGCATCTCTTGAAAATTTCATTTCAATGCCCAGCCCCAACTCAATATCATGAATTTTATGATTCTTCCCTTTAGGCATATCTTTGCATAAGCTTCCTTGGTGGCTCAGACGGTAAAGCATCTGCCTGTAATATGGGAGTCCTGGGTTCGATTCCTGGGTTGGGACAATCCCCTGGAGAAGGAAATGGCAATCCACTCCAGCACTGTGGCCTGGAAAATCCCATGGATAGAGTGGCCTGGCGGGCTACAGTCCATGGAGTCACAGAGAGTTGTACATGACTGAGTAACTAAGTACAGCATCATAGACAAATAGACAATGGAGCGATACTGTCAAAGAAGAAAGAAAGAAAGTGAAAGTTTCTCAGTCATGTCCGACTCTTTGGGACCCCATGGACTATTCAGTCCATGGAATTCTCCATGCCAGAATACTAGAGTGAGTAGCCTTTCCCTTCTCCAGAGGATCTTCTCGACCCAGGAATCAAACTGGCATAATGATCCATAAATGTAGCACACTGCATATTTTGTGTAAATGATATTAAGCAATTCCTTGTCCCAACTTTTTAATGAAATTACATGTTTACATGAAATGTCTGATTTATTTTAAACCATATGAACTTGATAGATAAGACTTTATCTCATCAAAACCAGGTTCAAGAGAGGCAGGACTTTTATCAACCGCCCTGCCAAAATCACTGTCCAAGAGCTGTAGTTTGGGAGTAAATTTCTAATGTCTATTTTTTTAAAAAAAGAAAGATACAATTTGAAGAATGGCATCATAAAGCAATACACATCAAGATTCCTGATACTTCGTATAGACCAATTACCAGTGAAAATAATCAAGCATATGAATATATTTGATTTGATATAGGTAGCAGGTAGATATTTAATATATGGTATTCATTATTATACTTAATTGTTTTTAAAACATGAATCTATAGATATATGGAAAGTGAGACATATCAGGAGAGAAACAAATAGTCCTGAATGTGAAGCTGGGCAGCCAAATCTAATTCTGACTACCAAGGTTGGGACCACATATGTGGCCCTTCAGACCCTCCACAGTAAAACTTGCAGGTGACTTCCAGTGGCTCACTTTCAATGGTTTCAGACTTGGAAGGTGATCAAAGCGAGTGAAACACTGTGATATGGAAGGCAGCGTCAAAAATGGAAGGGATTCTTGAATCCCATGTCAGGGCAAGAGTAGGTGGTGGGGATGGGGAACTAGAGCATGTATGTCTGATTTAAAAGGGGCCAAAGCCACTCAGCTACAATTGCTTGTGTCACATGGGAATATGAGGCTCCATGTGGCATACCTAAGTTTAAAGAAATCCTATAAATGAAGATCTAAACATGAAATCATGACTTTCCCAAATTGATCATCAATTCAAGCTCTGCTTTGTTTCATTTTGTTAAACAAAAAACTGTGCACATCTGCGGCGCATATTTGATTCACAGGCTATCTGTACATGTTAATACCTTTAGTCTGGATTATATGAAGATTCACTAAAAGTCTGTGGATTTATGACAGTGTGAATTTCAAAGGGCAAAAGGCTAAAAGGCTGGTTTGGCTTAGTCAGAAAAAACTCTGAACTCTGGAATAGTGGACATGGCTTTGCGATCTGGATCAGTCATATGTAGACAGAGTTAGCCAGCCCTGCCACTGTCTATCAGCCATGTGTAGACAGAGTTAGCCAGCCTGGCCACCGTCTGTGCTCAGCACTGTCTAGTCACTGCTCTCCCAAAATGACCTTCTCACCTTTCAAAAGAGCCCCTCAGTGCTAAAAAATTCAGTTTATTTCTACAGCATACAAGTTCGAATCCATGGCCAATGTGATAGATTAAATTAGACTATCACCCAGCCTGACTTATGTCCTGCCTGGCTCTCACAAGTCCTGGCAAGATAGAATAAGCCAAGTTCAAGTGAGAGTTGGTATTGGAGATATAGGAATTGGCTCTTGGTTCAGTCTGTGATCCAAAAGACTGTGCTGTGAAGGGCAGCAAGGGCCAAAAAGCCAGAGGAGTTGTGAAGTAGATATGCCAGAGACACAGGCAAGCTAGAGCCAAGGATTGGTGACTCGGAAAGCTGGTGTAATAACTGTGGCTGTGGCTGTAGGCCACAGGGTAAGCTGGCTTAATTCTGCTGGATAACCTCTCTTTTCAAGAGCTGCTGTCATGGAGCCAGGAGATTTGTGTCCTGGCTCTTTCTTTACAAATCTTAGTGGTATCTCTCTGCTCACAACAGTTAGAGGGTATCACCTCCATATCTACTGTCCAGCTTCTTAGTAACAAAAACCTGTCTGAGACATTTGAAATTGAGGTATTAATGAGATTGTCATGTGGGCATGCTAACCTATATTCCCTGAGTTGGTTACTCCAGTTCTGTCCTTGGATTATCGAAGACCACCAGATCTGTAGATAGTTAAGCTTAGGTCTTCAGATTTGCTTTTGCTGTGTTGCATTTTAACAGCAAGCCTTCTGATTTTATTAAAAATAACTAAGTGGATAAGGGATATGATTATATCCCTGAAGAGTACTTTTGAATATTATTTCCATGAGATCACTGAGAATGCCTGCTGTAAAGCTTTAGAAAATATTTCTATTAAAGTTAGTGAACTTGCCACTTTTTGGCTCATCTGTAAAGAAGCTCAAAGCCAAAGATTCACTGTGCAATAAAGCTAGGTTATTCCTTGAGTCTGCATATTTATATTGTACAATTTTCCTTGGTCTTATTTATTTACTCAAGTACCATCTGGAAAAGGGGAGGGAATAAATAAATCCAATGAACCAGCTTTAACAGATAATTCTTTTTTAAATGCAAAGAAATTAGGAACTACTAACTCTAAAGTTATTCAAAATGGAAACAAAACAAATTTAGCTACCATCTATATATGTGTGCACAGGACTCCAAGTCAATAATTCAGGAGAAAATACCCTTCCTTTCCAAATCTTCAAACATAGTCATGTGTAGCTTTTATTGCATTGTTAATAGCAGTTACATTCACACTACTGGACCTTCTCAGAAATATTCTGATGTTGTTACAGTATCAGTTTCTTATATCCCTCTACAAAAATCCTGCGCCAAACTCCAGCTTCAATTAATTATCTTCTTAGCAATTGTAAGTTTATCTTCTTTTTAATCTTCATCTTAGTAGGAAAACTAGATTACCTGACTGGAATTTAACCTTATTTTTACACACCTTGGACAAAAACATGTATTTGTAGTATTCCCATCACAAGGAATTAAAAGACACTTTTAATTAAAAGATGTTTATTCCTTGGAAGGAAAGTTATGACCAACGTATACAGCATGTTAAAAAGCAGAGACATTACTTTGCCAACAAAGGCCCATCTAGTCAAGGCTATGGTTTTTCCAGTGGTCATGTATGGATATGAGAGTTGGACTGTGAAGAAAGCTGAGCACCAAAGAATTGATGTTTTTGAACTGTGATGTTGGAGAAGACTCTTGAGAGTCCCTTGGACTTCAAGGAGATCCAATCAGTCCATTCTAAAGGAAATCAGTCCTGAATATTCATTGGAAGGACTGATGCTGAAGCTGAAACTCCAATACTTTGGCCACCTGATGCAAATAGTTGACTCATTGGAAAAGACCCTGATGCTGGGAGGGATTGGGGGCAGGAGGAGAAGGGGATAACAGAGGATGAGATGGTTGGGTGGTATCAGTGACTCAATGGACATGAGTTTGGGTAAACTCCAGGAGTTGGTGACGGACAGAGAGTCTTGGCGTGCTGCAATTCATGGGGTCGCAAAGAGTCGGACAAGACTGAGCAACTGAACTGAACTAAACATCACAAGGAGGAAAGGAGAGGAAAGCAGTCTTCCTGGAAAAGTTGTAAACTTCTAATCAGTTCACTTCAGTTCAGTTGCTCAATCATGTCCGACTCTTTGCGACCCCCATGAACTGCAGCATGCCAGGCTTCCCTGTTCGTTACCAACTCTCAGAGTTCACCCAAACTCATGTGCATCGAGTCGGTGATGCCATCCAGCCATCTCATCCTCTGTCGTCCCCTTCTCCTCCTGCTCCCAATCCCTCCCAGCATCAGAGTCTTTTCCAATGAGTCAACTCTTTGCATGAGGTGGCCAAACCATTGGCATTTCAGCTTTAGCATCAATCCTTCCAAAGAACACTCAAGACTGTTCTCCTTTAGAATGGACTGGTTGGATCTCCTTGCAGTCCAAGGGACTCTCAAGAGTCTTCTCCAACACCACAGTTCATACCCTACGCTGTTCCAGAATCTAGGAATCAAAAAAACAAAAAAACTGTTCTTTTAAAAAAATACTTGTTTATTTACATGACTGTGCAGGGTCTTAGTTACAGGATGTGGGATCTAGTTCTCTGACCCAGGACTGAACCCAGGCTTTCTGCACTGGGAGCATGAAGTCTTAGCCACTGGACCACAAGGGAAGTCCTGACAAACTGTTCTTAACTTTGCCTGTCAACACTGACCAAACCAGGGAAACTGAAAGGTTGATTCCTGAACTTGTGTTTTTTTAATCTGCAAAATGAAGATAATAGTTCTTTCACTGAGTAGCTGTGAATTTTAAATGACTCGTTGTAGTTGAAGTTACCTAGAAAATCATTAATCAAGGTGAATTTCCATTTGTTCATTTTTAGGGGTGGTGCTGAGACTGGAGGGCACTGGTGGAATCCTCAACTGTGTCCTGATTTTGACTCACCCTGAGACCTTAGTCACTTAACTTCCCTAAACTGTTGACTTCCTACTGGAAAACTAAATATCCTGTCTACCTTAGCAGATTGTTGATTATGCACATAAATTGAAATTACTCCCCAAATTAAAATCATTATTAAATCTCTGAAATATTCTTATTCAAGAAACTATAATTATTTTTATTTAAATAATTCATTTGTATCCATTTCCAATGTACAAATTGCATGCTATTTGAAAGTAGACATAAAGACATTATCAATAAAAATTAGACATTTTTTAAAAGTGAAGATTGTATTTATTGAAAGGGATTCTGGTTGAAACCTGAAAGTTGATGGTTATTGGCCAAATCTTCTCTTTTTAGAGCAATTTACATGCCTTATATTACAATGATTTCTATAGAATATATAGACAAATGCTATTTAATAGTAGCCTTATCTCTACAGTTGCCACTGATGTGATAAAGGTCCAAAACTGTAACATTCCCATTTTTTGTTCAACTCTGTGACAAGTCTGCAAATTTTATGACACCAAGTTTTGTAAAGGTTAATAGTTGGTAACCACTAACCATCAATCCATCATTCAATCACATGTCCATCTTCATCCCTAATTTTACTTATGCAAAAACATGTCATTCTCTATAATCAGTATTGCCATTATTTTTCATCTTCCTAATAAAATGTACAAAGAAACTTGGAGTATTGGAACACCTATTTTGAGATTATCTTTATACTCAACTTTCCATAAACTCAGTGGCTTTTTGATAATTGTTTGACCTTGATCTATCTTTCAAAGTCTAAGAATTTGTCCCTAAATATTCAGATCTCCTGCACAAATGTCAATAATTCAAGTTTGTGTATATGTGTGTATACATATATACTAAATATTTTTAAATACTCTTTTAAACTCAAAATGTATTACCCTTTCGTTTCTTATGTATTTAACTGCTAAAACAAAAATGGTGCTTTTGAAAACCACAGCAAGAGGGCAAGAAAGCATACAGTTAGAGTGATATTTATCAGGTTGAACCAAGGCCAGAATCTTGGTGTCCAGTCCCTTGATCTTATTATTTATCACACAGCAAGACCCAAAAAATAGGGGCATGTGAGGAAGAAAATAAAAAGCCCTCCTGCAAGGACAGACAAAACCAACCATTGATTGAATTGTATCTGATTGTTCACTGTCCAGTGCACCTGTGCCGATTCCCACCCCTTGCAAAATCTCCTTGGTCCTGAAGTTGAACAGTGTTCATCCTGCAAACAATATCCAAATTGAGATTGGAAGAAAGACAAAAGCTAAATTTATCCTGACACATTCTTCATTCCAAGCTCCCACTTTTCTGTGACGCACAATTGTCATTTTCAATGAAAATGAAAAGCTATTTTCAATAATGAAGAATGGATTCCCTTTTCTACCACCAATATCAGGACAACTGCATCCCACGGAAGTGTCACTTATGGAACTGAGAACAGGAAGGCAGATGACTCTGTGTCCTTTCATTTGTGCTAATTTTTCACAGAGCTGTAAAGGCAGGAAATAGGGTGTGGGGAGAAGGCTCCAGACCAACTGGGAACGACCTCACAATGACTCCTAAGAAACTATTTCATTTCCATTCCAAAAGAAAAAGGATTTTCGATTAATTATCTCTGATGATTCTGAAATTGTATCAGCTTTCTATCAAGCAAAAGGCAAAAAAATCTGGTTTGACAGAATCATATCCAAGTAGTCACAGCAAATCTCTGCCCTTCCTTTGGCTTAAGGGATAGTTTGGCAGCATTATAATCATCAAGATATAATCTTGCATCTAACCAAAGCAAACTAACAAAATCTTAAGTAGCCTATAAATGTGTTTCTAAAATCACATTTGGGAAGTCATTGTATTAATATTTGAGCATGAGATGATGTCAGCCAAATTGAAAGCTCTGAGACCAGATAAGCTGATAAATAATAATTTTTTTTTTAGTTTTAGAAATAGATGATAGGATATCTTCATATAGCCTCACACAAGGAAAGTTAAAATTTGTGACTGAGTCATCATATAATGTTTATAATAGAAGAATGTGACTTTGAGGCCAAATATACTTGTGAAAATGGAAATATTGATAGGATATTCTGAAACTCAGGTTTTTCTCTAACACATATCAGTATCTGTGAGGACTGATGGGAATATCAAATTAAATGATGACTATTTTAAGTATTAACAGGTATTAAGCAAGTTATAGTTTTCACATTATTATGGTTATTATTGGTACTAACATTTTAAGGATTTAGTTTAACTTTAGAATGCTTCTAGTACAGACCTCCTGCTACAATGACTTGAGAAAAATAACATCTTTGACAAAAATAACATCAGGAATAAATCCAAATATGGTGAATAAGAAAGAAGTTTTAAAACTGCTGTGCATTGAAGACAGCTAGATTATTCTAATAGACATAATAATTAAAGTACCAAAGCCTCTCATTTTTCCCTGAAAATACAGACTGAGAAGAGAAAGAAATAGTCAATGATGTATTTTTTTTTTTAATCGCTACTCTTGGTTAGGATGCCCTGGTGGCTCAGAGGTTAAGGCGTCTGCTTGCAATGCAGCAGACCTAGGTTCGATCCCTGGGTCGGGAAGATCCCCTGGAGAAGGAAATGGCAACCCACTCCAGTATTCTTGCCTGGAGAATCCCATGGACATAGAAGCCTAGTAGGTTACAGTCCACAGGGTCACAAAGAGTCAGACACAACTGAGCGACTTCACCTCACTCTTGGTTACCCCTTATTCAGTCTATTTCATGCAACCTTGCTAAAGGCATAAAAGGTGGCCTGAAGGCTGGTGGTAAAATATGTTTCTGCTTCTCTGAGAAGCTGTTAACTTAACAAGCTGTGAACAGCCTCTCAAGTCCTGGAAGAACAACCATACACTTCTGATTGTG